>CM068838.1:36105096-36210096 GCA_028554795.2 Sinohyriopsis cumingii
ATGTCAATACGTGTTATATAATAATACGGCTTTAGACCGATTCTGAAACAAAGAAACTACCTGTCCGTGTTAACTTCATATTCGTGGTTTCTTCCTTTCCTCCTCCAAATGTTCCTTTTTGTAGTTGAATTAATTTACTAAGTGTGTATTAATTATTGTATAAGTTGTAATCATTAAACTGAAACTAAATAATGTGGGATGATTAAACTTGCACAGGACACTGTATTGACATTTAAGAGCTTGTTTATTAAGTGTTGACACTTAAGCTTACAATTCACTAGCTATACTCTGGATATAACAGGTATGGAAACTTTGAGTGGGATGCCAGGAACTTGACAAGATATTTATCATAAAGGGCTAGCTAACATATATCACTTAATCAACAGACGGGAACATATTCTGAGGACTTGAGAAATTATTTAAATTTCAAATGGAAAATCTTAGACGTCTTAGGATAATTCGCAGCCTTAGAAAGGAATATTTGTATTTTACATATTAGCATACGCGAGAAAATATCTAAAACACGACACTAGCTAAATCCGACATTTTTTTTAAACATTGTGTCACGAACAATATCATGCTGTTATTACCATTAATTTCGTAACACGATTACTAAGGAATTTCCGAACATTAGTTGCTAATGGAAACTATTGAAGTACCAGTATGAAAAGGAATCGATGTACGTATCACCTTAAAAATACCGCTGTTTTTGCCGTGCACTATCTCTCTCTCTCTCTAACTCATTATCTCTATGTCTCTCTCTCTCTCTCTCTCTCTCTCTCTCTCTAACTCATTCTCTATTTCTCTCTCTCTCTCTCTCTCTCTCTCTCTCTCTCTCTCTATATATATATATATATATATATATATATATATATATATATATATATATATATAGAGAGAGAGAGAGAGAGAGAGAGAGAGAGAGAGAGAGATGTTTATTTATATGGTGGGGAAGGAAATTAATCTTTCAATAAATATTCCTGATTTGATAAATGCGATATTTTAGAGGACAGATGGGAGACATTACTAATTTTCCAAGAAAAGCACATACATTTGTTCTCTTAACCTTGTTCACTTGGTCCCCTAAATCGTTTGCCAGGAAGTTCAAAAGAAACCATGTCAAACTTGAAAAGGAATACAACCGCATTACAATTGTAAAGAACAATTCAAACAAAGAGGTCAAATTTGTTTGCAAATCTGTCAGGTGGTGCTTTAAAACATAGTTGGCTACAATTAAACAGGAAATATTAGTTTCGAGTTATAATATTCGGCGAGAAATAAAGAAAGAAAATCAAGCGGGGTAATACCTTTTACATGTATGTTCACTAAAAAGATTGTTAAAGTTCACGGGTGGTATTTATTTATCTACATGCAATACTGTACACCGCGTAATCTCTTTGCCTACAGCTAACAGGATATAACACTGTTAAGGTAGGTGATCGCGTACGTCTTCAATTCTTACACGCCATATGTTCTCACCGGCATTATAGCCGGCAAATAGATTGTCCAACAGTGTCGTGGAATTGAATGTTGACTCTCGATGAATTGTTAGTATCTCGAGTGTTTAACCGATTTACTGGAGCTGGTCTTCATCTTTAAATGCATTATTGCTTATAATCCGCTATCTCGCTCCTTCTCTATCTCTCTCTCTCTCTCTCTCTCTTTGTCTCTCTCTCGCTCTTTCTCCCTCCCTCTCTCTGTCTCTCACCCTATGTCTCTCTCTCTCTCTCTCACTCTGTCTGTCTGTCTGTCTCTCTCTCTCCTCACTGATAGAGACTATACATACTTAATACACATTAGGGTTTATTCCCACGGATGTTTATTAGGGATTTACCAGCGTTTATGAATGTATCACGCACAACCCCTCCCCCGCGTGATACAAAGAAGACTAATGGACAGGCCGGGTTTCTGAATAGAGGGTTTGGACAAGATCTACTAAATACAGAATAAGGGGAGGGCCGACACTCTATCTCGGGATTGCACACAGCTATCATCTTTACTCAATGACCCTTATTTGTACTTGTCAAATTGTATTAAACATTTCCTTACACACAAAGAAAAGTCCACTTCTTTGATACTTCACATTGTTTACACATTCTAAAACAATGTTAAGCGCTGGACCGCATTTTTAGAACTGTACACTTCAATATTTTGTAATACATCTGTAGAGCTTGACCACGTTACATATATTGAAATGTCCCTGAACTGACCTTAGAAAATGCGAGCTTTCTCCGCTAATACGAGTGTCGTGAATGAACGATACAAAGATTAATGTGGTATAAGTCAAAATATTGGGCCATACTGAAAACCATTCTGAACAGTCAGATGTAGTCTACTCTATAATGGAACACTGATTAGTTGAAGAGGCTCTCACTTTCAGTCCTTGGAGCATAGAAATGAAAAAATCAGGACCATAGAGCACTGTCCACATGCATCAGTATTGTACTGATATAGACTGCTATGTCAAAATTATAACAGTGCTTTCTTCTAAGTCCATAGTGTAGTTTTTAATCCTGCCCTGCGCATTTTATTCATGTAACCGTCCTCGAAATACGATGAATTATAAAACTATAGGAATACTTATTGTTATCAATTAATTTGCCAGCTAGACTACTAATATATGATAAAGTAATTTATTAATTGATTTATTCAATGTCTGACTGATTGATTTGATTGTTGTTTGGTAAGTTGATTGGTACGTTGGTTGGTCAATTTGTCAATCATTTTTCTTTCTTTCTTTCTTTCTTTCTTTCTTTCTTTCTTTCTTTCTTTCTTAAATTGATAATAGTTTTAATAAACTTGGGCACTTTACCCATTTTGATATTTATATACTCGAAATAAATGGAAACTGAAATTTTCGAATCGTTACATTAAACATTCATGTGTTTGCATCTATTGTGACAATTGCCAAGCAAATGATATGTTAGTTGTATATATAGTTCTGGTTCTGTGGAGCAACAGCATAAGCACCATAGTAAGTTGAAAATTAAAAGAGTATCTAGGTCAACTTAAAAACAATCAAACAATCTAAAAATGATGATAGGAGATAGGAAATGAATGATAATGTGCTGGCCTCGCTCTTCAACTGAGCCTTTCTCAATGACAAACTAAATAATAAGCTCGCGTGACTCATCCGATTAAAACAGATAATTGTGATGAACAATGCTCTTTTGACTCTTTTTACTTGGAACTAATCAGATCAAATCAAGGATTAATTTAGTGGGTTTATTCATTGTTCAGAGTTTGAATAACCCGTATGACGTAAACTCTTTTATAAATGGGGATATTTGTAAAAATTTACTGATATATTTAGGGTCAGTTGTATATACTTGGGCAGTTAAGTGTGAACAGTTATATATACTTTCGTTTATTAATAAGGAACATATTTATTTATTTATTTGTGTACATCTCTACGGTGAAGATGGAAAAGAAGTCAGGTATAATCCACGTGTTTATTTACACGGACAAGGAGAAGTTGCTAGCTGGTATGAATTGTGGAATACTATGTTCATTTTTGCCCGTCAAAACCCATACCCTTTCATTGTCTCTCTAGAAATGGTGTGATGCCACCAATATCGTCACCGTAATTGTTGCATGACATCTGCAAAACAATACTGGACTTGTTGTATATACTCTTTGTTACACTATATATATATATACATATGTTTTAAATTCAAAACAAAATTCAAATAAGGTTGTGTTTTATTCACAGGTGCTGCAGAGTGTTCATTTTTATGTAGCACTTCACTGGACTGATGAAAATAGTGTTAAATCCATGAGTACACATCGGACAAAGAGGAATAAAAGTAAAACTTAAGTGAAAAGACTAGACTGCAAAACAGACATGTTAAGTCCGTCTAGTGGGGCTTATGCAGATTATACTCGAATTCAGGCCAGAAAGCATACTTAGTGCAAAAAGAGTTACATATGTTTCTAGATATGTATATAATTATTGTTACTTTAATACCTTTCATCGTTCTGGATTGCTTTTCTATGAGGAATAGAGCACTACCCTTGTTACACTTTGTATTTGTATTTTATGTACGTAGTTTAGACAGTAATTCACAACAGCTATAAACACTTGGTGCTTTCTCGCCAAAAATCTGTTTCAGGCGAACTGAGACCTATTAGAAAAAAACTACAGCAAGAAAAAATTCAGAAAAAGGTGAATGTTACAATAAATCTTATGAGATCAATTTTGTAAATTTATTCATCTAGACTTTGACTTTTGTAGAATTAATCCGAAGAGTGTTTATGTTGAACAAATATAGAGATATACAAAAAATCAGAGAGTGTGAATGAGAGTATACACAATGTACACATCACAAAAATATAATAATGATCATAACGCTGCATGTTAAATAATTATTATTTAAGGGATCAGGAGCCATATTTTATGTACAAATTTAATATCGCATCCACCTGCCTAATATAAAAATTCATAAGAAAATAATACATCAGTGAGGTCATAAAGGTCAATATGTTTGGACATGCATTATGAAGCACAACATAATCATATCACACACTTGACCTGACAAGTCTAGTGAAGTTCTTAGAATAAAATGTTTATCCCACCCACCTCCTTTTTGTATAAATGCATTTTTCAGATCCGAAGGTAATTTTTGACAGCATGTTGTGCTGACAGTGCAAACGCAAGCTCTTTTCCTGGGTGATACTTTTGAACAACATTGTTTACTAAAGAGTTTTATTCAATTCAGAATAGTTGTAATCCACGCCGTTATTGAGACATTCTAATTAAATTGAACCCACGCGTCTACTGCTATAGTTGGCTAGCTCTGCTTTCTAGCCGACTATTGGTATTACATTGGTTACATACTGTGCAGTGACTATGAGAGGTGGACATGCCTCACATCAATTTCAAGAACAAAACAAGCCTGAAACACCTAATTCATAAATATATCCACCTCTTTAATTATTACACAAAAATAGCTAAAAAACCTTACCCTTAACTTAAGAAATTCGCCATGGGCCAATATGTGAAACTGCCCCCTGCCACCTAATGTGCCTGTGAGAAGAGATCTATTTTAAATATCTATTACGAATTGTCTGAGTTAAAACATGCATGAGGAATCAACATGATTGCAGTTTCTATTGTAGATAAAACACTATAGGTAGAGATTAATTTTGTACATGTATATAAATAGCGGTTGGGATGCAATAGAGGAAACAATCAAGAATACGGAAAAGGAGGAAATGGGAAAGGAATAAAACAGTGTTGTTGCTGTTGTTGTTATATGGTTTAGCGCTTTCTTTTTCAGCACAAGATTGGCTATACATGACAGCCAGTATTGATGGCAGAGGATGAACCCGGGAAAAGCCCGGAAAGAACCACCGACCCACGAGAAGTTACCGGCAAGCTTTCTCACATACCCACATTGGCCAAGCCCGTGTCTCGAACCCATGCAGACAGTGTTGAGATGGCAGTGATCCGTAACGGTGAGCGCTTTAGAATACTCGGCCAGTCGGGGTCCCTAAAAATACTGTACTACTACTACAACTATTACTACTACTACTACTAATCATAATAATAATTTAAAAAATATTAACAACAAAAACAGTAATAAAATAATAATAATAATAATAATAATGATAATTACAATTATTATTATTATTATTATTATTATTATTATTATTATTAGTAGTAGTAGTAGTTGCAGATGTATTAATTGTAGTAATAGTAGTGATTGTAGTGACAAATTATATTTTTCTTGGTGGATTGTCATATATAATGTTTTATTTATATATTTCAGTCTGAACTATGTACGAAAGATCTAATTCCGTTGTCAACGTGACCCTTTATATGGACGGTAGGACTGATTGCGAAGCATCGGCAGCAAGTGCACTGACCTTAACATTGCACGAATTCCCCGAGTTTTCGGGGTTCAGCACTATTGACCCCAGTCTAAGTCTCGCAGCAGTCAAGGCGATAGAAAGCAACAATATGTTGCCAATTATAAAAGAGGAGTTAAAAAACAGAATTATGTTTAAGAGGATGACAGGAGGGAGAGAAGAACTGATGGATGATTCCACCGAAAAGCCCAAAGCTGAGGTACCTCAACTTTTGAACAATGTTAATCAAATAATTATTGTTCTGATTACGATATTATGGTATTTTATGTTTCCGTTCTATTTAACATTTAGTTACAAAGTTATCACTGCACTGCACATTTATGACCGTTTTAAGTTTTAAGTTTTGATACCAATTTTTAATATAAACATTTACATATATCAACAGATCATCTCCTTCACCATATTACATCCTCTGATATAGTGGTTTGAAAAACTCAGCTATGAATTTTCAAACATTACGGGACCGCATTTCAGAAGATAAACTGTCCATAGAGCACGAATGTACAGCAGCGGTAATCGAAATACATTCTGATACAATTACACAGTTGAGCCTTTTGCTTCTGTTGAGTGTATATGGGTTCAGGTTAAATTTTCTCCATTATTGTCTGAGTGTTCAACATTTGTTTACAAATCTCTTTTAAATGAAGGGTTTAAGGACAACTTCGCACAAGTAATGTCGACCAGGGCCGCCCTTAGGCAGATTGGACCGATTTTGACAAATCGGGCCCCGGGCTCACAGAGACCGCGCGCGTTAGGAATTTGTAAAATTAAATATAGAGAGAGCATGTAATTTTAAAGCGAAGGAAGAACATTTTTAATTCAATATCATATAACAATTCTTTAAATTTTATTTGTAAATGGCGTGATCATGGCCCACGCGCAAATCCAGGGAGCCCAGCCAAAAGGATGTAATCGGGATCAGCGTTTTCTAAGTCCGTTCCTGATGTCGGCATATGGAAATATTTTATTTGAATAGTTGATATTAGTATTAATCTTATTATCAGTTGACAGTCGAAGAGAAGGAGAAAGTTCAAAGGAGACGAGAACAGAACAGAATGGCGGCAAGAAGATTCCGCGAGAAGCAGAATACACTGGGCACGAAACTGCAGAAGGTAAACTAAAACAAAATTTAAATAAACAAACAAAAAACATAGGATTTCTTGGATAGTCTTTGTAGAGTCTTTAATGGACATAAGGGAAAAGAAAAGCAGGTAACATAAACTCGAATTTGGGTATGATCCAAATTTGTAAGGGAAACATTTGTTGAAACATGTACGCCGACTAGGATTGCAGAAACAAAGCTCAACATTAAGCAAGTTAAGCAGAGATTTACCTCTATAGACAAAAGCTTGAAATGTAAGATTTAGCTTGAACATATGCAAGAGAATGAAAGATGAAACACTTTTAGAATATTCCAAAATTATTGTATTGGGGTAAAGTTGACGAAATAAATACCATTACATATACACTAGCGATTACGTACAAAGAAATCGGATTCGTAAATATAAATTTCCTTCTCGCGTTTTGATGCCTGGCGAAATACCATTTGTTGTTGTTGTGGATGTTGTTGTTGGGTTTAACGCTTTTTTTCAGCACTAGATATGCTATGCATGGCGGCGAGTATTAATGGTGGAGGAAGAACCCTGGAAAACCCCGGGAAGAACTACCGACCCACGAGAAGCTACTGGCAAGCCTTCTCACATACCCACATTGGCCGAATCCTAGACACGAACCCACGCATACAGAGGTGAGATGGCAGTGATCCGTAACAGAGAGCGCTTTAGACCACTCGGCGACTCGGGGCTCTGAAATACCATTTGCTAACAGCGCATAATCCTGATGCTTCTGAATCTGTCTGTGCTGATGCTGTTGATTTTATTATTATTATTATTATTAGTAGTAGTAGTAGTAGTAGTAGTTGTAGTAGTAGTAGTAGCAGTAGTAGTAGAATGCAATCCAATATATATATTTACACCATTCCTTTCAGGAAACACAGACACTTGAATCTAACAACACATCCTTGAAAAATCAAATACGAGAGCTAAGGAAAGAAAAGGAAATTCTTTGGAGGCAGCTTCAGTCACACCTGTCTGTTTGTCCTAACGTCACTGACCCCTATATGCAGCCAAGTTTCCCATCGTGACGTTTATGGAAGCGGATTTTCAGGAGTATGGGGACCCTCATAGAGATAAGGCTTTCTGGACCAAGTATATGTTTTGTCCATTATATAATTACTCAGATTAACTCAGTCGGTATCCAGGTCCCATTTAAACGAGAAAATATTCCTCGGCATCAGCCACTGAGATGAATAAAAGAGGACAAAATATGAGGTTCAAACGGTTGCGATCTTTGTACAATGGCTGATTTTCTCGTTCATATATATATATATATATATATATATATATATATATATATATATATATATATATATATATATATATATATATATATATATAACTTAAGGAACGGAAAGAGATGTTGTTGTACTTTATTTAACGCCGATTATGTGACATGCTATTTTTAAAGGATTAAACGTGATGTAATAAAATAAAAACCCTTACATTTTCTATACACATGTATATTTTACTAAAGCTTTGTACTGGTATATAGTAAGATCTACAGGAACATACGGGTGACGTTTTTTAATATTTAGATATGTTGTGTATGAAGCTATTCGTAGCATGATATATATTTTTGTAACATGTTTTCTTTAATGAGTTTATATGGCTTGCATTTTGTGGAGACATTGTTGACTGATGTTTAATATAGTAATCAATTTGGCGTTGGTTTGTGTTTGCGTCTTTACTTCAGTCAATACCGCAATGTTAAGATAGAGCGTCTCGACAAGAAGAGATTTTCTTGTTGATTTGTGTTTTTTGCGATGTACAAAAGTCCTATCATTTTCTATGTAGACAAGTTTTCTCTTAACTTTTATATGACGTACGATCCATGTGGTTTAACTTTTGGTATATTTTATTTCATAAGAAATGTTCTAATGTCAAAACGCAATGAAAAGTTAATAATTTTGTTTTGCTTTATAAATTTAAATGTACTGAGATATTATAAAACCATGAGAATATTTGTTTGGGCACTTTTAATTGCCTGTAATCTTTTTGAATGTATGCATGTATGTATGTATGTATGTATGTATGTATGTATGTATGTATGTATGCATGCATGTATGTATGTATGTATGTATCTATGTATGTATGTATGTATGTATGTATGTATGCATGCATGCATGCATGCATGCATGTATGTATGTATGCATGTATGTATGTATGTATGTATGTATGTATGCATGTATGTATGTTACATGTAATAATTCGATGATTTAATATATTAACCTGTATTTTCATGGTAAAAATATTATATATAACATGACGTAATAGGTCATTTTCTTATAGTTCATTTTACATATCATGAATTGAAATTTAGAAAGATTTCATTACTATCGTGAAGGACTGGTTCAGTTTGTTTTGTTTTTGTTGCATTACATTTTCAGGAAAATAACTTTCAATTAACCCTTTAATTTGCTGGTGTCTCTAATATTCAGGAATGTCTGTTGTATTATAGTAATATTTTGTGGTCTGTGCAGTGTTGCAAGCTTGGAACCCATTGTATGGTGCATATGAACGTGAGAAGTGTCGATGATGTTTTTACTTTTTCAATATAGTTAAACGTATGCGGTGATATGGAAATGTATTGGGAATTTTGTTGTTTTTATATAACGGCCTGTTTAATACGAAATGGATGTCATTATGACCTCTATCGTTTGTAATTATTGTCCATTATTCAACACACTTGTTTTATTGTTATTAATGTCGTGTTATATTAACATAATGGTTTCCTTTTCTCCTAAAGCTGATGATAGAATATCTTTCAAAGCGAGGTTGAAAACCAAAATCATATGTGGCTCCGGATGTTCGAAAACACATGATATGAATGTTTATTGGTTTGTTTCCTTTGACAGTTTTAAGAAGTTAATTCTTAAAGTTAGAGTATAAGATGAAGTTGAACGTTTTCAAACCATTTTTACATTATTGTTGTAATTCCATTAAACTTTTAAAATCTGGGCCAAAATACTTTGTGGTGTTTCTGTATATATATATATATATATATATATATATATATATATATATATCTATATATCTGCAATGTTCCAGGTCATTCTAGAATTTCCAATTTCAAATTGATACTCAAGCAAACAGGTTTCAATCATCCCACGCATCCGAATTTCTTGTCTAAAGATCCATACTGTTTGTATCAAAGTCATTTGGTAGGTGTTAACTAATCTCATTAGTCTGCATTCCTTAATTTGAAGAGGCGATTTAAATAGCCATTGTCTCATCTTCTGTTTACCTTCAATGATTAAAGTCAACATAATCCGACAAAATAACATCAATAATATTTGCAGAGCACTCACCCCCACTCCATTTAATGCTTGTCGTTGATTTAAAACTGGATAAAGGTCATCAGACCCTATTCAGGCCTATGAAACCTCAGTAGACAGGTACTTCAAATTTAGTCCTGTTTACATACAGTAATAAAGACACCTTTCTTACATCCAAACATGCTTTCCTTGGTAAAAAGGAAGAAGTCCTAAAAACTAGGTCGGAACTCGATCAAATCTTTAAATCCCTATCTGGGAATATACATATCCAATTAGGTCTTGTTGTACATATGTACATACATATAATTGTTACAGTACGGTGTTACAGAAGGTACATGGACGATGGACAGACAACATGAACCCAATATATGTTAAAGATCGCGACTGCTGTTACGACTCTATGGTGTGTGTATGTATGCGGGTGCGTGTGAGTGCGTATGTATGTGTGTGTTTGTTTGTGTGATTTGGACTTTTAACGTAGCTTTAACAATGTTTCAGTCACATACGATGTCTGCAGTGTAGCAGTTTATAGTGATGTTTAACACTGGGGAATCATTCCACAGACATATAGCACCATGCCCCACCAAGTCACACTATCCCGACACCAGGCCAACCAGTCCTAACGCTAACCCCTTAATGCTGAGCGCCTAGCGAGGCAGCTGTTAGTATAAGGTTTTGGTATACCTCGGCCGGTGTTCGAACCCGCGACGTACCGCATCTGAGGCGGAAGCTCTAACCACTAGGCCACCAGAGCTGTACGACTCTAGGATCTTAAATTAAGTAACAGAAAAACCAAAACTAACAAATTTAGTAACATTAAACACATAATTTATTTTCAACGAATGCAAAATTAAAATTTAAAACGGAAAGTATATTATTTGGAATAAAATCCCAAATAATCACAAACATTCTATCACGCGTTCAGAAGTTCAGAATTAATTCCAGATTTGAATGTGGCACTAGTCTTAATATAATCCAGAATGTTCTTCAATGAATGCACCAAAATATAGTGAATTTAGACCAAACTGTCAACGAGTACTTTGTAATTTCAAACAATAACTTGTAAAAACTAATTTCTGTCAAATTATAACTGAAAATAACTAAACATTTTTGAAAAAAGACTAGTGTTAAAAAAGAAATGAAATAATATTGATTCCTTCAAACCTATATACAGATTGTCACTCGACGTACGTAACAAAAAATTGCACTGCAAATGGATCGTTTTAAATGGGATTTTCCATCAAATTTGTTAACAAAGTCAGGTTTGTTTACTGAAATGTTTGTAAATGACATAAAATACACCATGTAAACCGTGTTTTGTTTTCTTCAAAGGGAAAAATCAATGTCCTAAACTTAAATCTAAGTACGTGTGATGCGTACAAAATAAAAACATTATCTTAAAATAAAATATGCAATTATATACAAAAATTAGATATGTAATATGCTATTTACAAATGATTATTACAATCAAAACTCATGGCCACAACGTAAACACACAATACGTATATACATTATACTGCAATGGAAAGGAAAGACGATTTCAACAGGGCTCAGTTTAAATATAGCTGCTGTTAGGGAAAATTGTTTCTGATCCTAACTGGAATGAATGTTTGGCCTTTGTAACTATCCAAACTGAAGTTGCCAGTTATATATATATATATATATATATATATATATATATATATATATATATATATATATATATATATATAGATATATAAATACTAACTGTTTATGGCGTGAGGTTGATTGACCCACATTACCAAACATCATAAGCTGATGAATATATATTTTGATATAAATAAAAAACATGCTTCGACAACTTAACTGATCACAGCTTATGTAATATAGTATGCGTACTCTTTCCATCTCCACCGGCCAATTTCACAAATTCAGCCTAAAATGTTTTACCAGCAGACGTCAATATATCACGTACCCCAACCCGCTGTAATGCATATGAAGAAAATTGCCTGGATCGAACGGAGTTAGCAGGAGAAAATAGGACGAGGAGTTAATGAATATAAAATAAGCAGCAGACCGATATTGAATCAAGGATTGTTTTATATATATACAATTATCCCTCCACCAGTAATATCATGCCACCACCACATATAATGCCAGAACTGAATTAAAATCATTCGTTACACTCATCCACGCACACAAAGACACATATAACGTTAACGTTAACCTAACCGTTATATAATGATAACTTGTGAGATGCAGTTCTCAAAATGTATGAAGAATTTCCTTACTCATAAAGAAAATCCACTATATTGACTCTTCACATTTAAACGCCATCATGAACACTGTAAAGACACCATTGATAGGCTTACACATTCCCTTTGATCTACTTTCTATGTATCCCATGACAAACATAAAAGTATGACCTACGTTCTATGTAGCCCATGACAAACATACAAGTAACTAAATGACCGAAACTAATCTGAGATAATAAACGAATCCCTTCTATAAGGAGCATTTTCCGCTGCTAATACGATTTAATGAACAATACAATGATTCATACAGTATACGTTATCATACGGGACTTCACGGTCAATGCTACATCTGCTTGTATATTTGTATAGACGAATCAAAACATCGGACGACACAATATAAAATGATAGGCAACTGGGGAAAAGAGTGCAAAGATCTGATTAGTTGATGTGTCTCCCACCGTCCGCCTAAGCTGGCGGTTGTAAATTGTATGGTGAAGAGACATTATGTTGTCAATAACCATTAGCTTATTTAATATGATTGTAATGTGGAATGATCTGAATGTCATCGTAACGATTACACCAAAGTCAATGTCTTTATTTAAATCTTATATTGTGTATTTCCTTCACGTGACCATCTTTATAGAACGAATGTATTACAACACTACGGAAATAAGTATTGCCCAGTAAACTATTTTAGGATAATATACCAAAGAGACTATTTACTGATAAGGTTGATTGATTCATTAACAATTTTCTTTCTCATCTCATTTCCATCTTAATTTTCTAAATTATTAAGAATTCTAACAAAATTAGTCATTGCATACTCTAAACGATTTGAATAGCAGAAGGTGAGTTGCTATCAACATTCGATCTATTTCATTAAGAATCATTTCTTTGTATCAAAAACATTCTAAACAACAATCATAATAAATGCTGAACGAATGATATAATAATGATATATTCCTAGCTCTCTCAGAGAATAAAGTGAAAAGAATATTACAATCACTAACTGAGGCAGTAGATTATTAAATCGAATAGG
The DNA here is from genome assembly GCA_028554795.2 of Sinohyriopsis cumingii. Lineage (NCBI taxonomy): Eukaryota > Metazoa > Mollusca > Bivalvia > Unionida > Unionidae > Sinohyriopsis > Sinohyriopsis cumingii. Next base: position 36,118,616 of record CM068838.1, read on the forward strand.
TAGATCCACTTAAAAAAACTACGAAAAACAATGTTCTAGTGTGAATGAGAGGCGATTCGAAGTTAATGGTTGCTGCATGAATGAAGGGGCTGTCTGTCTCTTGCAATGGAACTATTATCTAACTCATGAAATGGTAAGAGAAACAGGGCCTGAGAGACGCATCGAAAACAAGTAATGATGCTTATGGATGAAATGAACCGTCTTTCATTATTCGTTTGATCTCAATCAGAACGAAAACACCGTAAGCTGTCATTGTTAGACCGTCTTGAATAAATAACATGCCATTAACTTTATACACATGTATTGCTTCCTTAATAAGGATCAGCTATCGTTGTATGCTTATTTATATATTATCTGTTTATCGTGGGTATATGTGGAGCTTTATATACTTTTGAACGAGACTGTTGCAAATTATACACTCTTGCCTCCTTTAATTATATTTCACGACATATATACAAGGAAATACAGATTAAGATGTACGCGACACGCAATCTAATTTAGTTTTAAAATAATTTATATTTGGAACTCAGTATTCATGTAACATGACACAATGAACTAAATTGTTTTGCTCTTCGTTATTTTTCATCGCTAATGTGACTTTTGAGTAAGGTTTGCGTATATGATAAAATAATAACCATTACCGTTCTTTCCTAACTACACAAAATTTACTATTGTTTTCGTTTTGTCACTAGGATGGAAGGCAATCCTGGTGATTAAGTATTAGGGGAGTTTGTGTATCAAGTTAACTGTAAAATGGCATATTTACTTTTGTTGTTTTCAATTCAACGAGCTTTATAATGCATGGTTATGTCGAACCTGCGATAATATAAGCTTGACATGCTTATCACGTTGGTCGCATATACGTATTCGATCGTACATACGATTACGCGCCAGACTGAAGCATGTTTTCAACAAATTTTAATGTCAAAACATTTTGACGTCTAGCTAAAGAAAAGACAGTCTGAAAAGCCTCTTTTTGAATATGAGACATTTAAATACTACAATATTCTATGAAAAGTTTAATTTCATGGTGTCAGTGTACTATTCTGTTTCCTATTATTAACCTATTTGAAATATTGAGGTAATGTGAACATTAATTGGGAACATGCTCTTGCATAATTTAAGGTGTCTTGAATGTGAAGTGTCTCTAATTATGAACTTCATAGATTTGTTGTTGGTTTTATGGGTATAATGACATATTTCAGCATGATAGGTTAAATATGACCTTGTCAAAGGTCATCATAACCTGTTCCGATAGTTTAAACCCCAGAAGTCCTATAAAGTTTTACAAAGACAACGGTTTGTCAGTTTTATTTGTTTATCTTGTCCATGTTTTGTATTTGCCTTTGGAAAATACTCATTAAGAGTCGAAAGCGCCTAGGCTAGCTAGATACTAGCCTTGCACTGTTCGTAGTCAGTTTATTACAGATAGATAGATAGGTAGGTAGATAGATAAATAGTTAGATAGATAGATAGATAGATAGATAGATAGATAGATAGATAGATAGATAGATAGAAAGATAGATAACTTCACATGAACTCAGTCAAAATATAAATTTTTGATGAGTCCACGTCATTCCACCTCTTTCTGGTTGTCTTGAGAACGGATGACAAGACCGACGAAGAAATGGTCTTCAGTGGAACACTAATCGAGAAAGTTTTGGACTCACTCAATCCGAACAAGTATTACATAATGAATTTATCGGGTGTTTTGCGTCAATCAGCGGGAACGTTGGAGGATATGTGGTGTTGCTTACTCAGGATGAATAAAAGAGCATTTATACCATGAACATTGTTAAAGCGATTTACAGTTAAAGCACAACACACACTGCTGAGTTAAAGACCAATCTGTTGTGTTTGAATTCGCAAGCAGTATATTCATATAGATGGCCAAACAGTATCACGGTACCAATTGTTTTTCCATTTACCACAATGCTAATGCTTTGTGAAATACATATCCTTTCTATCCTACCTCAGCATGCATGTCACACAGTCATAGAGAACAATGCTAGATTATCAATTTGACAAGGACAAATCCAGGTACTCCATTGCATTTAAGAGAGATAACTCTGCTGGAACAAGACATGGGAGAGAGTTATCTAGTCACAACAGACATAGTTTCAGACATGTCTACCACATTTTAAAAAAAAAATCATAGAAATAGAAAATATGATCTAGATATGAATTAACATAATCTCACATGTTGCCAAGAGGCACAACTTTTTTTTATAAGCCTAACAGAAAATACAACTCTTACATAATCCACCAATCACAGCTAGTGTTTTTCTTTATTTCTGAATGCAATGTTCCCTACACTTTAAGCTCCACCCACCTGGACTTGCGCAATTGGCACAGTTATACCTATAGAAAACCTTAATGTTTCCAATAATCGGTGAAATAGTTCGGGACCGGATAAGTAACAAATGTAGTATCACTCGTGAAAAACAATTTTTTGAAGTACTATGCTATGTCTTATATGAATGTGTATAGAAATGTCATTGAGCGGTTTGAACTCTTGTTTTCATACTTTTGCTTCACTAGCAAAATCACCTTTTGAAATAAAATGAATTCTTTTAACTATGCGTTGTGTCTAATTCATATCAGCTCTTTTTGAACTTCACATGGGTGATATAGAATAAATCACATTATATCATATTATGTAATAACTAGGTCAAAGGTCAATGTACCAAATAGTATTTACCTTTCCTACTTCAAAAAGTGCAATTAACCTAAAAGAAAGGATTTTATATTTGTTTCGTGGATGCAGAACTTAACATTAGAGACTGATGGACATGACCCAGTCTTATTATAAAGTGTAAGCTTTGAACACTTTACACTGTCTGCAGATACATGAGGTCCCTAATCCGCAGTCCTCAGGCATAGGTCTACCTACTCATCTTCATTTAACACAAATAGTAAGCTTACCCCCTTTGTGTTGTGAATAAAATTGATTCAGTAAGCCAATCAGTCACCACATTTAGTAGATCACACCTTCTAAGTGGTTAGGTTGGATTGGGGGTAAAATATGGGGAATAAAATACAGAAAAATGCCAAATCTAAACAATAAGTACAGCGCGTCAAATAGAGTTAAAAACAGGAAAGTGTGTATGTAAAAGGGAGATATAGCTGATGATAAAGGAATTAAAGGAGACAAAAGCAGTAATTAGAAAAATTAGAAGTGAAAGTTTGATGACCTTACCTTGGACAATATATGGAGGCAGTGCCCCATAGATCAAAGGACAGCGCGAACGCCCCTGTACTAAAACATCCCTTACAGGCACCAACATTTCAGATGAAGAGGTGTTCATTCCGATCTAATATAAAAGGGTGAATAATGTAGATAATATAGATGCATACGATTTATCTTTCTCATACATAAGAAATAAATAATAATATGCAAAAAAAAAAATACCTAAACCAAACAAAACGTGCTTTATCAGATTTTTAACTTGTAAACTTTACTGTAAGAAATTATTAAATTGCTTCTACTTTTATTTGCATCAAGACTGAGGACTAATACAATACTTCACAAATCTTCTCTTTATTTTCATGACCAATCACTGAAAATGTGAGTTTTTATTTTTTGAAATGTTATGTCTGGTGTAAGGGAGATAATTGAATAGTATACATAGGGTGTGACATTTTTAATTACTCCAATATATTATCCATGTAATATAGATGAGTTCATGAACACATGTATTAACTTCAATGCAATTAAATTATCCAAAGATACATTACTGATAAAGTGAGAACCTAACATACAGGCTTCTGTATGTAGTGGAGACCTCAAGATTGATGTAATTATGCTTTGTGATATGATGTGACTTTATTGTATCACATATTTACTGTTTTCTACAGTGCCGGCATGTGGAAGGCAGCCTTCCATAAACATGTAGATATGGTCCCATGAAAGGTTCTTGCGATGGGATGGAAAGTTCGAAAAACAGTGTGGACTTGAATAGAAGGAATGGGTCATCTGTGACTAATATGGTTATCAGGAATGTTAACCTAATATGGAAATTCCACAAGAACAGCTGGACAGAGATAAATAGAATTAATTGAAAGTCAATAGTAAGTTATAACTGGGCTTATAAAAGTGTCAATGGGAAATGGTGACTTAAAGAAACTGCTCTTGTCTTTTGGTATTCCCTGCTTCTTCAACAAAAGGGAATGCAGAAGAACTCTAAATAAACTGCATGAACAATTTCAAGGCAGGAAAGTGTACAAAAAATTGACAATTAGAAAAGGACAATTAAAATCAAAGTGGGAAGGAATACCATATCTTTAATAAATTACCTAACATTACTCATGCCAGAACATCCTACATGGTACAAGTGATCTATCTACAGGTGTACTTTGAGTGTTCTCTATCCTGGTTTATGGCATGCCTTACAAGGAACAAGATAGTTGTTTTGTACACATGATTTTTCATTTTTTGCATGTAAAGTATTCAATATTTGGCCAAAGGAACTATATTATGTTTACATAGCTTATTTTGTTGCATGTATTCCAGTCTAGAAGCTGACAACACAGACATAAAGGCATCAGGCAACACAAGTCTATATCTGTCATAGCTATAGTTATCAAGAGTCCCCATCCAAAGCCAACTTGTGCTATTTTCTGAAGATTTCATACATGTTATTCTTAAAAGACTTTTAATATTTTACCAGAACTGTTCAGCATCCATTTGTTTTCCTACATCACAACTAGTACAGTTCATAAATGCCGCCCACATATATGCGTTTCTATGGATACAATGTGAGCCTGTTCTTCCCTTTAGGTATCACGGTACCAATTGTTATTCCATATACCTCAATACTAATGTTTTGTGAAATAAATATACTTTATATCCTACCTTAGCATGCATGTCACACACTGTCATAGAGAACAATGCTAGCTTGTCAGTTTGACAGGGACAAAACCAGGTACTCCATTGCATTTAAGAGAGATAACACTGCTGGAACTAGACAGGGGTAAGAGTTATCTAGTCACAACATACACAGTTTCAGCCATGTGTACCATAGATAGATATGAACTAACATAATCTCACATGTTGCCAAGAGGCGCAACGTTTTTTTTAAGCCTAACAGAAAGTACAACTCTTACTTAAAGTACCAATCACAGCTATTGTTTTTCTTTAGTTCCGAATGCAATGTTCCCTACACTTTAAGCTCCACCCACCTGGACTTGCGCAATTGGTACCGTTATACCTGCTGCTACGATTACGCACTCGATAATATCTTATGTTCCTAAGAATCTATTGGATTTGGATTTCCGAAGATGTTCAGTCGTCGCATGAGTTTTGACAGCTCATCCAACTGCACAACCTTAGCCAGTATAAGACATCTAAAAGAACACGAAAGAACAGTCAGTGAGATTTATATGTGGATAAGAAGAACATTCTTTTGTACAAGAATGGTGAAGCGATTGAAGGTACCTGAAAAGTCTGAACTCTCGAGTCTGATACATAGTTCTTGATGAACTGAAGCATATATGATCGTTGAAGGAAGCATATTTCATCAATCACAAGAGACATTCCATGAAAGCAACTACTACTACTACTAAATAGGCTAGCAGCAGGAACTGCAGCAGTGTGACTCGGATGAAAGAAAGTTGAAGCAATCGTTTCTAATCAAAAACTACTATTTATGGTCACTAATATCACTCTGCAAAAGGTGATTCCTAATCATATCTAAACTGAAAACCAAATCCCACAAAAGAAAGGGAGTGTGTCTTCTTCTTCTTCTTTGTCTTCTTCTTACTACTACTACTATTACTACTTCTGCTATAAATAATAATAATAATAATAATAATAATGATAATAATAATACATGTCAATCACTTCTCTTTTTTTTTTGAAAGAGTATTCTTCTCTTTTTCTATTTCTAGAATCTTCTATTTCTCCTTTTCCTCCTTCATCTATTTCGCTGACCTTTTGGACACACTAAAGACCAACGTCCTTGCTCTTGATACGCATAACACTTGTGGCTTTTGCTTCTGGGCCTCGGTTTTCAGTTCTTACAATAACTAATTTCTTTAACATTGTATTTCCCAATGACCTTCATCTTGACAGAGATTAAAAGAAACTTCACTTTTATATTGAGATTAGTTCTGAGATCCAACATAGGTTTTGTTTAACTTTTTGTCATATTGAATAACATGCTCTGGATCTCTGAGCAGATGCGTGATTTTTTATTGCTCCTCAATGTTCACGTGTCTAAAGTCTAACAGGAGTTCAATGATATCATTTTGCTCTGATCTCTAACTGGTCTGAGTTAAGAGAGAATATAAGTTAGGAAAAGGGAGATGCACTAGTTAATATAAAGTAAGGTTACGGTATTAGTACAAGTATTCATCTAGCCATAACACCTTCCCCCATCCACAAAATACAATGCCAAAACTGAAATCCTAAGCCATTCGTTACACAGTATTCAGGCAGGCACATGCAGACGTACATAACTTTAATTGACTGTTTGATGAAATATTGTTTTGGACAAGGACATACACAAAATACAGATTTGCAAAGCATAAAATCATTAAAACATTACAAACAAACAATACAAATTAAATATAAATAACAAATGACAAAAATCTTACTAACATTTTATATATTTTCAGTTGATAACGGTCAGGAAGATTCGCCAGGGCGAGGTGAATTTGGTTTTAAGCATCGGGAAATGCCACGAGTTGAAATGATGCTGAGACAACTATTGTAACTGTTCAAATAGGTTTCGTAAGATGAAACAATGCAGAAATCGGTTCATTCAGAAAGCGCAGAAATCTGAGGAATTACTCAGATCTCGATGGGTGTGAATTAAATAATTGCGGTTAGACAAATCTAATTTTGCCTGACTAAGCTAAATAAGGGGTAGGTTTCCCGGCTGAAATTTCATGCTTTATAAATGTTATTCATCCCGAAATCAGCCAGTCTAGCTTGGACCGTGATTCATGGAAAATACCATGTATTTTGTCTAGTTAAATAAAAGTCCAAGGGACGAGTCTTGGAAGTCTTCAAAGATGATTCTGAAAAAAGGGAAAAATAGAACAAGGGAAAGAGTAGACGGGAGCCATGTTGTAGCTGAGACCACTACGAAGCTGGATGCAAGAAAGAGAACATTGTGGGCCGCATCACATGAGGAGTCATTGTGATAAATCAACCCCAACCAACTAACGGTGTTGAATCTGGAGTGACCCGCAAACAGTCATATGTGTGTAAGCGGAACTGTCAATTGTATTTTGTAGAAACGTTTTGGTTATTATTTAAGTATACGCCAAATAGTCTGAATAATAGAGAATCTTGATATTAGTTCAAAACATCGTTCGGTTCCATTAAAACAAGATCATATCGACGTTTCATCACATTATGAGCGTTGTACTATCTTCCTCAAAAATGAGATACCCGGCCATTTTTCATATGTGCAGGAATTATTCCTATGTTGAACAGGGGTATCCGTTTGTCAACATCACCCATGTAAACATAAGAAGCTAACACTATGATACGTCGGATTATCTTGGGCGACGTTAACATATTGTCCCAGATATTCGGCAGGCTGTAATGTGCGCACGGATGTAGATCGAGTCTTTAACCCCCCGCTCAAACAGGTTTGTTCTCGATCCAAGGATTTCACTGAGTTCCAACTTACAGAATGGCCAGGACAAACATTGTAGATGTGCCTTGATACTTCAAACGAGCTTGAACTTGGCGTTCTATGTTCATTAAATCTCGCTTTCATGTCCTTTCCGTTTGCCCAAAATAGACGTGATGGCACTGACTTTCACCCTGTACGTCACACTGATTGTGATAGATAGGTCTACCAATATCTCTCTTAACAAACTTATCCTTTGGGTGAACTAGCATCTGTCCTAGTGTCAGGTACGGTGTAAAACACACATTAATTGTGTCGTTGAAAAACGCGCTTCAGGCATTCGGAAGTCTCTTTTACATATGGTAGAATGATGTTACCTTTCGAATATATTCTCCCAGTTAGTCTACGCTTCCAGGTAGTGTCATTTGGACTAGGGCTGAACTTGTTGGAAACCGTCATAAGACGATTAATCGCCGATTCCGGATAATGAGACCTCTTGAGGGCAGCATTGACACGATCTAGTTCTTGTCTTAAATCGTTTGGGTCAGATATAACGACGTTCGCTGTTTGACACAATGTTCAAACCACACGGAGTTTCTGATCTAATGTATTGTGCGAGTCAAAACATTGTCAGATATAAATAATAATAATACACAGTTAAGTATACAGCAAACTATACGATTCTATCTCTCTCCATTCTCTCTTGAATCAGTTTGTGCTCTACGTCTGAATGTTGTTGTTATGAAAGTAATCACTAACGGAATTTATCGATCGTGTCACATCCTTACTTTTGGAGCAATCCCGAGAAAGACCATAATTACGAGCGACTTAATTGACTTAATTGGCACCTCTTAATTCTTATTTTAATATCGTTTAAACCTAATATTTTGATTATTTCAAAGAACGGTGCATGTCAGGTAGCATTTTTAAAATCAAACTAGCTCCATTCTTCTAAACATTAGTTAGATTTGGCGGCATTGTGGCTTTAAAGTGATATATTTTATATAAGGGGCTCTTGTGGCTTTAAAGTGATATATTTTATATAAGGGGCTCTTACTTTTATACCCCATATCTTTCTCATATCACTATTTATTCGATCCATTAATTACATACATTTTGTTATCCACTTGCTCCAGGCAATATCACCGTGGTCCGTCATCTTCTAGATAACGTTAACCACCACCACTACCAAGTCACAACGTTGGTGCTTGTCCGTCGATTTAAGACAATTTATTTGAGTGGAAAATTTGAGCAAGTATAAAATAAAATGTGATCTCTCCAACATTAATAATTTCTTAGCGTTCGTGAAGAAAATATCGATCCGAGTGAGATTCACCCTTGTCTGTGCATTTTATATGAATAAGTGCATGCAATTTTCTTGCCATTTCATTAATGTTGTCATAATAGTATTGCAAGAAATTAAAGCACGGACCTATGAGATATTATTCTCTGCGTTTGGGGGAAAATGGGGTCGTATTCTGAATTTGCGGACTAGTGGAATTACCATAGCATTCTCATGGCAGAAGAGCTAATTAGGTATCTTGTGTGATAGTAATTACACCTTGTTTTGGTGTGCAAGCGTTAAGCTGAATTTGGGAAGAAAGTCAGGCTGTGTACTGCCCGTTTATAGTAAGACCAGAGCGTAGGCTGAGAACTTAGTTTATGTGACCCCGTACAAGTAGACCAGGATGGATACTGACAAATAACTAGTTTGGGAATTTAAGTCGATTGGGAAGAACGAATTAGGAGACGAAGTGGCCCATTTAGCTGAATTCGTGGAGCCAAGTGTTAGAAAACACAAGGAACAAGAAGTGTCGTAGCAAGAGATAGAAAGAGAAAAGTAAGCAGCAGAGCGAGAAAAAAAGGAGAAAGAGCTCAATTTAGCCAGATTTCAAAATGAGAATAGAGCTTGGGAGCGCGAAAATACGCTTTTAGCAATGTTGAGACTTCGGATTAGACACGACTGATTTCAGGAACACTTTTGTCACTTCAAAACTTATGAATTCACGGGGTTTATCTATTCCTAATAGCATTGCTGATTTTATATAGCCTCGTGATATAGACCTTTCTAGAAACCCTTTTTGTACTCAATACTAATCTCCTTTTTCTTTTCTTTATTAAAATCGTTTTTTTTTTATTTTTGAGGTGTCTTTTTTTCTTTTGCTCATTTCACATTTCAGTGAACTTTGTTTTCAGTTTGGTATATTTTTACAAATTTTCTTTCTGATGTTAATAAGTTTCCTTCTCTACACTTTACGCCATATCCTGTTTGACTAGGCGGTAAATACAGAACAGAGACTCACATGTATCTTGCTCTTCTTTCATCATAGGATGTATATTGAGATCCATCTCCACGTCTGCAGGAAATAACTTTCAAATTAGTTTTTACTTCCTCATTCATTCTCGTAAACTGTTTGAAAACTAAATTTTCTATCACCTGAAACTCATATTGTGCTAACTCATATTGCGTTAACTTGCAAGTTTTCAATCAAATATGTGACGGATGAACAAAGTTAAAATGATAATGTAAACAAGACAAGGCTAGCAAAAAAAAATTTAAAAGAATAAAATAAAAATACAAGCTTGCTATGCACACTCGAAAATATTAACTTACAGTCAAACTTGACAGGCAACTTGGACACGGTTAAGAAGAATTATATAAAAAAAAAAAAATCTAAACGTATAATGAACGAACACGAAGCGTCATTTTTGTCCAACAGTAGACTCTGCCTTACGATTCCTGGAACATGCTTATGTTAAAGTTATAGATGTGTAGAATAGATGAAGGATCAAACATGACCATAAAAGTACGCGTAAAACTGTTTATCATATTTTCTTTAGGCAGTTCACAATTAGCCATTTGACAACACACCAGTGCCTAGCACAAAAATAATATACCAATAAATCAATAGCAATGGAGCAGATGATTATTATGTTTGTGTGTGCTTTTAAATAGTAAGCCAAACGACAGTTACATTCAGTATGCAAGTTCAGTCTATAACTCTACATAGTCGATAAAATTACAGCTTGCAATGCTCAGATGTACTGAATTAGCACATTCCATACTGTGCATGTAATCGTCCAGGATTGTTAAAGCTATATGTATCCTTAATATTAGAAATATAGCCTTGCATAAAGTATATGTGCAATTTAATACTCTTGTCATGAGATAAATGATTAAAAATAACCTCCTTTAACCTCAGTTTCCCTCAATAACGACAGATCATACTAAGTGTGTTATACATTGCAATGGTATTAATTTTAGTCTAAAAAACTAACAAGAGTGTAAACGATTAAGTAACAGAGATAGCAGACTATTTGTTCAAAGAAAAATGCAATGTAGCACTATGTGTGTGTGTGTGTGTGTGTGTGTGTGTGTGTGATCAATAAGCAAAGCAGTAAATGAAGGTAAAATCAAGCACGATGAGTTAATTTGGATCTTGAGGAGTAAATAGGAAGAAGTAATTCCCCTGTTAAAACTGAAAGTTACATGACAATGGACTGTCCTCCTGAGGGAAACAAATTCACAATCATATTGATATAATAATTAATTCCCAATAGGTGTAGGCCAAATACCCGTTTGTTTGGTGGGTATCACACCATTTCCCTTATAAAGATAAATGTTTTTAAAAACGTTCCATTTAAGGAATTAATGCAGCAACATACAACAAAAAGGTCAAAACATTATCACGCATAGTAAAAAGAATAAGCCAGAACCGTTCTAATTCTGAAAGAGATTGCAGTCTTGCGATGTACATGAAAAAGTCAAGGATTGAATGGCTCCCGATACAAGTGACACTGAAATAATATATCTTGAATATCGAAAACACAGTTCAAAAGCTTTTTTCACTCTGAGGAACGACTTACGTAGAGTATATCGATATAGATATATCTACAAGATTTGTTGGTGTTTGTGGGCTTTTGAAACCCAGCTTTGGTACTTTTCCTTTGAACGATTTAAATGTGACTTAACAATCAAAACCAATCGTGTCACAAATCATTTGTTCAAAAACATAGACGTTTCTAATATATTAATTGATGCAATGACGGCATGTTTTGTACAGAGGCGAACTCAAGATCAAATATGTAGGACTTCGGAATATAACACTTTAAAGATACAATGGCATTTAAAAGAATATTCAGGCAACAAGTTAACAGGTATTAAACTGAATGATAATGAATGAAATAGTTTACAAAAGTTCCGCAGTACAAAAAAATCAACATCAGAAAAGACTTTGCGGGAATATGAGTTCATTCGATCGAGATTCAGTTTATATGAACTCATTTCTTAACATATATGGGTATAGAAGAGTGACAAACAATCCAAACGTAGATGAAATACCTACCATTCAAAAATATTTACATCAAAATCTACAGAGGACAGGCAGTGAAAATATAATTTGGAGATTTTCATAAGGATTAAAAAATCTGACGCGCAGCTGAGAGAAGATAGAAAGAAGCAAGATTAAAGCGGCTGCAAAAACTCAGGAGAAAACGTGTTGAAATGTTTATCACTTTGCAATGCTGTGGCACTGCTGATAATAAAGTTTAAAGGTAACACTACCTTGTTATGAATTTAAAAACTGAAGAACGTTATTATCATAAAAAATGCTACATTGACTGAAACATTTTTAACAAAGGCTTTATAATTTATGATGCGTCAAAATGCAATACCAGAGCAACAGATTAGACAGCAATGCAAATAACTTAAAGCTTTGATTTCTTATCCATACTATTAAAAACACGTCAACATTAATTACACGTTCTCCGGATATTTATAGCCATTTTGAAAATATCATTGTAGGATAGGGACAAAATTTATGGCAAAGGATCCTATATTTCCTGCACAATACTCGTTGCTAATCACATTCCATCACCGTTTTATATCTACATGAAATCAGTACACACAGCAATCGAGCCAATAGTGTACAGAATATTAATAGACGTTAATGAAATATATCATTGCTTGTTCAGTAAAGTTACAGAACACGTTAATGAACAATCAAGGACCAAAAAACCCAAAACGCTTTATCGCGTTCACAGATAAAGACGCAAACATTTCAACTCAAGCGATATATATGATATCGGTGAGACAATATTAATATCAAACTGTTCGTAATTATGACCAAATGATATGTATATACAGAGGTTGGGTACATAGAAAATTGAATCTACATTACAACTATCCCAAATATATGCGAGTGTTCACCGATAACGTGTCTGGATATGACAGCAATCTCCTCATCAAGACACATGTGAAACTGATCAAAACGTAGAGATAAAATCATTCCATACAACGATGCAATATGAATTTCTTATTGTAAGGATTTCAGTGATAAGATGACGAAATCGCGCCCCCCCCCCCCCGCCATCCAAGCGTAAATACCAGTCAGATTTGTATAGATATTTATATTCATGGGCATTTTATAGTAAAGTTAACTAATATTCAGGTACTATAAACTGCTCATAAGTACTTGAACATTTTACACATATAAAATTCAAACAAAAGAAGTACTTGCATGGATAGCCACTGGGGCCATAACAGAGATGACATGTTTTCCATAAAATAATGTGACCTTGACTGTTCGTTTTGTAAATAACCAGGTGTTGATCTAAACCCTGACCTTGATTCAAAATTAGTAGCAACCATGTAAATACGTTCTATTTTTATTTGAGAATGATTAGCTGTTGTCAAGGTCATGATAGGACTACGTATTTAATATCTAAACAATTTAAAAAAAAAAATATTTTTTAGAGCAAAATGATTGGTTTCTTTCAAGGCCACACTGGGTGTACGTGATTTTAACAAGTACCCAATTTCTACGAGGTTCTGGAACCTGATCATGTGACCCCCTTGTTTACGTTTTAGGAGACGATATAACCTCTGTTTTGGAGAGTTATTCTCAGTTGAAGCTGGGCCTTTACACTGGAAGTTGTATGCTGATCTTTTTGGAGTTATTTCAAATTACTTGGATTGGAGTTATTTTAATTTATTTGGTTTCAAAAGGACTAATTTTTTTTCTTCCTGGAAATTACATGTGCTCATGTGAAATTGTTGAACAAGGACAGTTTTTATAAACATTTATTTGGATTTCCGAAACCGGAGTGATAATTCTTTTTGCTACAAGGAACTGTAGACTTCAACACTACAGTTTACAGCATACATCATCGTCTTCCATCTTGGATTCTTTGCCGGGACTCGAACTTGAAATCAGCAGAATATTTTGTTATTAGGATTACTAAAATTATATTCTTGGTTTATTCTTGCAATATTTTTGGATTTGATTCTATAAAACCGTAATTTCATAATTGTTTCATATTACAGAACTTTTCAAGGGAAATAAATTATTGTATGTTTCAAAGCTTGTAGTTTTCACTCTTTCTTGTGTTACTGTATATTCGAGCCTAACTACGTAACATAAGAAGATACATGTACAAGATCATGAAAATTGATTTCGCATCGCCATGAATATCAATATAAGCAATTGATAATTTTGTTGAAACAGCGTGTACTTCATCAGTTCAAATGATAAGGTAAACACGAGACACGATCTTTATAGAAAGAGGTTTAGGTCAACAGTTTGTCGTCCAACTTTTAAGCCCGTTTAGTATGGTTTAATGTGGTACTTTGAAAACGAATTAAAGAAACGTAGACTAATCAGTCTTATTGGTGCGCAACCAAAACTCTGGAAGGACATAATAGATAACTCCTAAGTATAAACTGATATCCGTGAATTTTAGAACTAGATTTATTTCTCTTGAAATGTTGCTACATCTTTAATGATGTTGCAAAGTGTTGAATTTTCATTCATTTTTTTTTTACAGCTAATGAGTAATTCGTCGATATTCTTCTTTACGTTGACCTTACGGAATTTGTTTTCTTACTAATATATCTCTGTTGAAATAAAAAGTCGGATATTTCGCAAATAACTACATTTATCGAATTAGGATATAACATGACAACTGCGATGGCCTAGTGGTTAGAGCATCCGCGTCGGATCTGAAGGTCGCAGGTTCGAACCCAGGCCGAGTCATACCAAAGACTTCTAAAATGGGTACTAACAGTTGCCTCGCTTGGCACGCAGCATTGCGAGGTTAGTGTTAGGACTGGTTGGCCTGGTCTCACGATAATGTGACTGGGTGGGACATGATGCTACATGTCTGCGGCATGATCGCACAGTGCTAGACATCAGTATAAACTGCCACACTGCAGACATCGTAACATTAGGAATGAAAAATTGTGAAAGCTACGTTAAAAATCCAAATCACACACACACACACACACACACACACACACACACGCAAACAGGATATAACATTAAAGGAAGACGCCAGTTCTGAGAGCTTTGAAACCAAAAAGGTTACTAATGTAAATGTAGTAAAGCCTAATCAACTGCTTTCATATTGTTAGTGGTATGTGTATTTACGATCACTGGAGCAGACCCAGAAAACTTTATGAGATGAGTTATAAAGGGCGTCTGTTTTTATTTTTAAAACTGTTGTTCAAAATATACACAAGTAAATAAGTGGATGACAAGTAAAGGATTTCATGACTTGTCTGCTAAACAGCCCACGGATTAGTAACTATTTCACCTACCCACCATTAGCTTGTGCAAAGCGGAATATAGACAAGAACTAGCTCTAAATCGGATGAGCAATGTATGATGGTTGTCCATTTCCTGGAGGAAATTTTCTCTAATTTGATGTCGGAATGAACGTCCGCATAAATATATAAAACATAACTATATGCTTTGAAATCGATTTGTAGGAAAAATAAAAAAATATAAAAATATGTTTTTCGTGCACAATAATATACACAGTATTGTGAATTTAAAAAGCATTAAACTAAATTTAAAATTAAAATGTTATTAATGTTCACATACTCTTGTGTAAGCTAGTGCGCAGAAGACATTTATAAACTTCATTACATATATGCACTGATCATTGGACCCTGATTTGAGTTGTCTAGAAAGATATATTTGCGTTGAAAATTAAAGAAAAAGCTTAGAAGTAAAAAGAACAAAACAGTTCTAGCTCTGCTGCTTCAGTCCTAACATTTTCTGTATATTCGCTATTATGTGCATCTTGCCTTGAACATGAGATCAAAACAGAACCAGTCTGAGTATATATACTGTCTCAAGCTATGATATCGTATGACGTAAATGAGTAACTTTTCTTCCTATACGTTACCTCATATACGTTCATGTGCAATACTGTAAAGTTCTGATACGTCATTTACTCGTGGTCAAATTAAACACCATAGGTATGCATTCAAATGCGTTAATCAAAAGAGAAGGTAAAATATATCTGAGTTTTTGGGACGTATCATAAGCTATCCAGGTATCTCCTTACAGCAAATGCGTTTCTGTAAGTGTAATATACAAACCAATATTGTTGAGGCACTTCACTTGAACTTTACGGTGGACATAGATACATTTTAGATAAAATATTTTTAACGGCTTGTTTTAGTTGTTTATTCTTTTATCATTTACAGCACAAAACCTTACAATACAATATAATAGAATGCAACACAATCAAAATATACCAATACAAAGCCATGCAAAACAATACAAATACATTTACTATGTATATCGGGTAAGTTGGTCAAGAAATAATGCACTTGAAATGTTAAAACGAGAGGCGTTAAAACAGAAACAAATGCCGTTATAGTTCGTTTTATTTCAAAAGGCATATGTTGAAGATTCAAGTTTCAGGTGACTTGTATAAATCGCCTCCATACAGGTATAAATAACATCATTAATACATTCGTATTGTCACACAATTGGCATAACTTCCTTTTAAAAATTAGAAAAGCAAACAAGAAGAAACCTATGCATTTATGGCATGGATAATCAGTGAGCGTGATCAATGTACTCTTTTACCCATCAACTTTCGGTCAGTAAGTTTTAGTCGGTGTAAGAATCCACGAGCAATTGAAAATCTACATTAAATTGAATTTGTTTATTTGATTTTCTTCTTTGACAAGCCGACTGACACTATGTCGTGGTCAATAATTCTTCTTCAGTACAATCACCAATGCATATATTTCAAAACATTCATAGCCAAAATTCTATGAAATATTTTAAGCTGCAACCATCTAAGGTTAAGACATTGTGTAGTTTTCTATGGTAGTCAAAACATATCTGCTAAACGTTTTCTTCAACTCACAAAATTAAAAAATCGGTGTTTCGTCGTTGTTTCCAATCAGTTTTTCATATACACTCTTACATCTTTTCCTTATTTTCAATAATAGGATACACAACTGTATTTTTGGACGGTTATTGTAAACTGGAGCCATAACTGATTCTGAATTTACTTTTGTATGACTTTATCTCTGTGAATATGCTTTGAAAATCATTGAAATCAATCTGAATAGAAAACTTAGTTTTAATTATAAAACGTTATCTAGGAGCTATCTTCATTGACTATATTATTCTCAAATCTAATGTCTTTCTGGAAACGCGGTTCATAATAACACTTTGTTCCATGTATTGTAACATAAAGATTCAGCCATATCTGTGTTAATACAAGTCTTTTGTCCGTGACCATTTCGAATGCTCTGGTTAGCTCTAGAAATGCATCAAAATCAACTACCCAGAAGTGATTGAGTTTTAAAAATTTGAAATAAAACAAAATCCTCAATACTTGACACTGAAACTTGTAACAGCTTTGTTTCCATTTAGATTGCTCAGACAACATTCTTCTGAGCCATGTAAATTTTAAATCATTTACAAAATTAGCTATGCTAATAATATTTAACTCCCCACTCTGAAGATAGCTAAACTGTTTATTACTAATATCATTCCAAATGGACATTATTTAGCTAAATTAGTAAAATTGTCATTCCTCGAAGTTTAGATATGTTAAATTTATACTAAGGCAAGAACATTCTGAAGATTGAGATAAAAGATCCAAATCAGATATTAGAGATTTCTTTGAACCATCAAACGTAAGTGACACATCATCATCATATTGAGAAAGAACGTTATCGTATCGTTATTGTTTCTTATCTGTTACGTGTTTGAGCTCTTACAACACGTAACAAGAAAAAGGTGAAGACAACAAGCTTTGTAAAATTTAACAAATAATATATTTCCATACAGAGCAAGGTAAAAATGAGAAAAAGAACTTACGGGTTACGAATCAAATGTAAACTTTATCGTAGAATTAAAAACAAAATAGAAGTCATATTGTTCAAAAATCCTTTATAAAACTATGTTCGAATCCCGATGAAATCCAAAATAGAAGACGATGACGTCTGTGGTAACCTGTGAAGTGTTACAGTGTCAGCCGTCTCTTTTTGAATCGAAGAACATATTATTCCAGTTCTTTTAATTTTGTATAAATTTTGATAAATGTTCTTATTCAAGACATAATTTAGAGCACTTGTATTTCCAGGGAAAAGAATCACCTTTCTTTAAAATAATTTGAAGAAAATAAAATAATTAACCCAAACTGGGCACAACATAAAACACATGGACGAATCCAGCGTTAAGGCACAAATGATTATTCTTTCTCAAATCTTCAGTAATAAGTTTAACTACAACATAAAAATATTCCAGGATGCAGGTCAGGAGTCCATCCTTCTGGGAAGATCGAACGATTGTATTAATAATTACATGTTGTTTGTCACGGACTCCAATTATGGCCTTGAAACCACTTTATGAATCTTACTCTGAGAAAGAATTAAGAAACAACAAAAAAGTTGTTTACCTAAATCCTTACTAGTTCTGAATAAAGGTCAGGAACAAAGTCAGCAGTTGATACAAAGTTTCCTTAATTAGTTGTTTAGTTTGAAAAATAAAACAAAATCAGTCATTACTGAAAAATATCAGATCCAGTAAATAAAGTTACATTACAATTGCATGTAATGGAATAATAAAAAACTAACAAACAAACAATTAAATTAAACCAAATATAAATTAAATCAAATATACACAACATATTAAATAAGCTAAAATATCTGCATACAGTATAAAACTATATGGAATGAGAGGGTCCCCCTAACTATACCCTCTTTCAATACCAAACCAACTGAAGACCTGACCATTCATAACAATACACGATTTTTGATGTTCCTATTGTAAAGTTTTATCGTTTTATTGGTTCCTCAAACCTGAAAAACGTTCATATCTTTATCAATAAATTACTACGTAAGAGACGATTTTCAATGTCTTCAAACGACTAGACCATGTATATTGCTCGTTTTGATGACAAACATTAAACTACATATTAAGTTTCTAGCATTCTCTCCAGTGTATCGTCCTTTTAGAAATGCTGTCTGATCATAACTTATGGTTTTGGCTTGTACAGTTTTAACCCTAAATGCAATACACGCATAAGCAATTTTGTATGATCCTGTTAAAAGCTAAACGGGTCTCCACTTTGAAATATGCTCCTTGGGTTCATCACCTTTTGGCATGCATATAAGTATTCCTTTCTTCTGTGTGTAAGGTAATTCTTCACGTTTATGACCAGAATTTATAGCCCTCATTAGAAACTGTCCAGTATCCCTCCAAAACAATTTTAAAATTCTATGGTGAATCTATCATATCCTGGACATTCTTTATTAGGCATTTCTATAGAACTTTGCAGCTTGGTCCATTTAGGGAATGTTTCTGTAAATCATTCGGTCATAGAATGTCAGAATAATTAAGCAGCGTTTCGAGATCGTCAGTTTCATCTTCGCGCTTTTTATACAAGTTATGTATAAAATAAAATAAAATAAGTTTCCTTCATCTAGAATTTCATTCTAGCTCTCAGTTAAAGAACCATAGCTTTTAAGAAAAGGTGGCATCATTTTACTTATGAAGTTTCTATTTTATAAGTTAACAGTAGTATTTAGTCACTTTCTCTCCGTTTTTAGTCAATATGGATTAAAACCTAACCCTCACCCCATCCATATTTTTATTTATAATATCATCTTGCTCCTTCGTTTTTCCCCTCTGATTTCGTAGTTAATTCAGATCACTTCTCTCTTCAACACTTGTATTTACAATAGATGCTTTACCTCTAGACATTGTAATTGTTACCTAAAAGACGCATATGAAGTTGTTCTTGATATAGTTTCCAACAGAAGCATTTCAAAGAAAACATGATAATTTGCAACATGCTTCAAATTCAGATGTATATATATTCTAAAACATATTTAATTGTTCAGCACATATATATTGAGATTTAACTTTTAAGATCAAAACTTCTAATTTATTTTTTCACGTATTCAAGGTCTTTTTAAAATGAATTATTTAGTTTTCAAATGGTTTACATTTTTTGGTGTAATGGAAAACGATATTTATTTTTACAAGACAATGATCATTCATTTATCCAAGTTCAACATTTTTAATGATTATGAGCACATTAGATAACATCGAATCGACAGGCTTTAGCATTGTCAAAATTGTACAACTCCTTATAGACAGGCTTTGGCACTGTCAGCTCCCGATATACAGTACGTCTCAATTTGACCTTTGCCCTGTAAAAGGAAATAATATCTGATTACGTTGCTTATTAATCAACGACTTGTTTGTCTGTCTTCTCTATCCTCCTATCTATATGTTTTGTCTACCTGTTTACTTTGTTTGCATATGTTTACAGTTAATAGCATACAAATGCGAATGTCCACCTAGGTATGTAGGCATGCTTTTCATTTGCTACTGAAGAAAATGACGCGTTACTGAGACCTGTTGATAAAAGTAACTAAGGAATTAAGCTTGGATAGTTTTTATCTTTAAAATGGGAATCTTAACGAGCTAGAGCCTTAATATTGGCAACATCTTGTAATCACTTATTACAGAAACACTTCAATCGAAACTGCTCTCTCTCTCTCTCTCTCTCTCTCTCTCTCTCTCATTAGCTACTATATTTATATTGGGAGATAGTGTGCAAGCTCCAGGTAAAGATACCCTTTATTTCCAGATATACAGTATTGGTAAATATTACTGTTTTTACTTCCTCTATCAGCTGATTTTTGCCATTACTTGCAAGTACATAACTATCCAGTTCTTTTGTATTAATTGACGGCTATACCTATTATTCCATGCAATGCACATAAAATAACGAAAGCTTCAAAACCTCTGAGATAAGGATCATACGTTCCTTTCCTTTGACTATAACTGATTTCTGCAGTGATTCAATTTTTATCTAACACGCTCCAGTTATGTCTGCGAAATCTGTAATCATAACAAACTTTTTAAAATCATCATACGATTTTGATCTCTTCTTGTTTGCATATGATATTTTAACATTTATACTCATTGGCTGTATTTTAAAATCATCATACATAACTCCTGGAAATGGTTGCTTAAAAGAATTATTAAAATTTGGAAACATGGTACTGACAAAAGGGTGTGAGAAAAATGAATTAACGTTGAAAATATTCAGTAATTAATGAATATAATAGGCATTATTTACAATGAACTTTCAAAATACGATTAGGTGGAAAGCAGGAGATTTTAAAGTTTATTTATCGTTTTTGTCAATGACTGGCTACAAATCATGTATGTTTGAGAAACAAATCATAATATATGAAGCTTCAAAGAATAGGCCTTAAGAGATTCTTATGTAGGTAAATAAAACGAACACCCACCCGCATCAAAGAAGAATCCGTCGATTCGTTTTTATCTGGTCCATCCTCTCTTTATTCACACCCATACCCAAAGACCAAAACAACGAGATTTACACTGGCAAGAAATGTAGCCAGCTTCGATAGCCAAGGTTCCAATATGTTCCAGTATGTTAACCCTATATACACCTTGGTGGATCAAGCTGATATTTGTGTGCTTCGGATCTGTGAGTTTCATTGGATGCGGCGGTAAGCCATCGCATCGAAACGAAATTAAGTTGTTCAAATTTGAACACCTTACCTGCATGATCTTTGTGCAAGGTTGACATTGTCGGGGTGGGAGTGTGATTAAAGCGCATCACCCATCCAGAAAAGTTCCATACGCTTATTAATAATAAAAAAAATAATTTTACACTATAAAATAAAATATTTCTGAATAAAATATTATCAGAATAAAAATAAATCTGAATGAGAATTATTATTATAATAGAAATAAATGTTTCTTTTTACTATGGTCAGAAAAGAATTATTCTGTTTAGCTGTAACCACAGTCAATAATAAACAGCACTCACTTTCACAATCACTACTTTGTCACTGTTTTCATTTTTGCTTTTACAAAATCTTTCTAAACTGCCTTACAAGCGTATTCACAGAATATTTTGTTTCGTACTTGTGAGATAATTCTGATCTAATTTTTTAATCGTGCGTGCGAAAGAAACGAATTCTTCAACTTTGGTATGTTTGACTGTCACCAAAGGTTGTAATATGGACAGTTGAATCAGCTTAATGAATCGATATCCTGCTGGTAATGTATATCTAACTTCAAATTTTTGTTGTTGTAAGAATTCAAAATCACAAGAAAAAAAAATTCAGGCTTTGGTTGATCAGAATTTTTTATACCGTCATGTTGTAACTTTCGAAGTCCAGAAATAATAGAATTAATACTTTCAAAATTTATTATATAAGAAACATATATTTTAAAAAAAATATTTACAAAACACAACACCCATGTTAATACCTATATTGCTTAGCGACATTGTAGCAGGTCCAGATGGTGATACAAAACACTTACATATCACAACCTTCATGTAAGCCCCTACACTGCAAACGACATTCTAGCAGGTCTAGAGGGTGATACGAAATATATAAGAACTTATATCTAAGGACGGCACAACACCCATGTGAACCTATATATTGCCAAACGACATTCTAGCGAGTAAAGAGGGCGATACGAAATATATACAATCTTAGATCAATTGAAGGCACAACATATAGTAGCATATTTAAAACATTATTTATAAACTTAGCTCTAAAGACGGCACAACATATAGTAGCAAATTTTCAGCATTCTATACAATCTTTGCTCTAACGACGGCACAATGCATATACGGGGAGCCTTCTCTACCTTCACAAATGTGCACTACTTGCCCCATAATCAACCACGTGGTGAGTTGGTGGCAAGGTGTACCTGTTTGTTAAAGTTCGAGCATGGGGAGGAATCTATAAAAGAAACCAATGTGATTATCGCTCTACCAAAGTCAAAGTTGTCAGTGATGGGATTAGAACGCCAGACCTCCAGCATGAGATACCATCACGCTAGCACTGCACAACGGACCATCCTTGCAGATACATGTTGCAGAAATTATTATGAAGTTACCTATGTTGGATTCCTACACATGATTAATATACTGAACAAATAACAATTATTATGAACTGCAGCGTGGATTTATTTCAATTTCCAAACAAGCCATGAAAAATAATCGCAAATATATTTTTGCCGAGTTAAACAACATGTTAGGTCTGTATACAGCTATCTTACCAAGAGATCTAAAATTAACTTAGCTCTATTACATAAACGAAGCGTGTGTCTTACTATTATTCTGAAATTATCAAGAACGAAGTCAAAAGGTGTATATATCCTTCACCCATCTCCACATTAACATATTTCATAGCTGTCTTTGAAATTATTTTGTGCTTACCTGTACCACCAAATTTGCAATTCTGACTTTGTGTTACAGGTCTTATATTACTCAAGGAATTTTCTTTTGGATCTGAATTCATGTGATCGATCACAAGACCCTTTTAGATTAGTCCATGAAGTTACTCATATATAAATTCATGAGAGAGATAATGTTTTCTTTCCCCCAGCAGGAAACATGAGATAACCAGTATTAATAACAGTACTGACTTTTTCCTAGTCAAAAATGTCTGATAATACCATCACGAGATGTTTCATAATTCTTGATGATGGGATGTTTTAAAATTTTTTTTGTTCCATTTATATAAAAATAGCATCTGTCAAAATAGGTATTTTTGAAAATCTAGAGACAGTGTCTTCAGCGTTTTTTTTTTACTTTGCCGGCGTTAAATTTTCAATCATAATATCGTTTTAGCTCACGTATTTTTTTTACCACCACGTTCATTTGACACACAACTGCGTTTCTCCTCTTACCATGACGTCACATATCGAACACGGTTTTGGTCTTAGACTTCCTCTTCGCACACTTTGCATATGAAGCCCATATAATTCCTCTACGCAAGCTTTGTTACAAGGAAATGAAAAACCGATCATTAGACACTTACAGTAATTTTTGGTTTGAATCATTATATATATATATGTATGTGTGTGTGTGTCTGTGTGTGTGTGTGCATTAACTTCAATTTAAATATATATTTGTCTTAATTATAATAGGGAAGAGTTTGAGAGATTTTCTACAATCGAATCTTCTAAGGCTAGATTCGATCTTGACAGAAGAACCCCTGACTTGTCGAGGTGACCTACGGTTGACCCGACGAAAACACTGATTAAAAGTATTCATGATGCCAAGAAAGAATTTGGCAGCGATGGTGCATCTCATGTGTGGTCAGCATTCAGAATCATGCTCGACACCGAAGGTGTTAACGATGCTGCAATGAATGAGGATTATTAATTATCTCGACAATCAAAGCTACTTTTTAGAGTAAACTTTATAGTAGCGGTAAATACCGCGGAAGTAAACGATACTTGGATTATTCGTGACAAGTTTGACCCTTTTATGAATCTGCCGACGGTGAAATGAAGGATATTTTTTACAAATATAATAAAAATACAAATATAATCAAATATCAGAATTATCATCAATACAATCTGTATGTGGTCCTGTGACCAGACATAAGACTGTTTATCTTAATGGACCAGGGTGTTCTGGTAAAACAAAACATATAATCAAATTATTTCGTGGACTTGATATAATTGTATTAACCCCTACGCATAGACTCGCTAGAGAAATGAACCAACGAGGCGTTGGATCTCATATTTATCATAACTTCTTCCGATGGAAGGGAGATACATAGACTCCTGAACGAATTGTGAAAAATATATTCCAAAGATTATTATATGGGATGAAATATGTACAGTGTTGCTCGAGACATTAAAATATATCATGATTGGTTGTTGACAACAAATACTGCTGTGATAATGTCTGGTGATCATGACCAACCGCCAGCTTTTGATGGATTGTCTCCACTTGAATGGCTGAAAACGTTTGTGGATTATTATAAGGAGATTACTGATGATCATAGAACGTTTGATCCAGAATTAAGAGAGATTAAGAAATCAATCAGACTACAACCAAATAATTTGTAGTGTAAAATAATGCGTGAGATAATTTCAGAAACTCCTATGGACCATTTTTGTAATTAATTGGGACCGGGTGACTTTATAGTTACGATTAGAAATGTATTTCGTGATAAACTTCAACAAAAAGTATTAATATTACATTAAGAAAACATTTCTAATCTACCCGTACCCTTCATGGCAAAATATAGACGTTGAACTTCCAGGTTGTGGTAGTAAACAAAATCTTGTATGAAATGATATTGTTCTCGTTCCTGTCAGCGTTTTTGAGAGCGCGTTAACAATGGACAAAACTCCATGGACACTAGTATATACTGTAACGATTCATTCGTAAGAAGGATTAACTATTTCGCATACTAATATTTGGATTGTTGATGATCGCATCGAATGGTCAAACTTAGTTTATCTCGACGTGTCTCGAGTCAGAAGAATATCTCAGCTGCGGAGGGTTATCATAAACTTCACAGAAAATAATAATCAAACTCAGGAAACCAAAGATGATGTAAAAAGAAAAATAGTTAAAACGGTTTGACAAAAATTATAAGCGCAACTTTGATTTCGACCCTGAATGTATCATGACATTTAAACAACGACACAATGATAATCGTGTGAGCTGTGACAAAGTAAAGTTGTGGCAGTATTCAAATAAAAATCCAAGACAGTTTACCGTGGATAGAATTAATAATAATCCTGGTCACTCACATGAAAATGTGATACTTAGCTGTCTTGATTGTAATCGACCTCAAGGCGCTATTTCACAAAAGTGAACGCGGTGGTAATTGTTTGTCTTCAGGAGTTATTTGTAATTGTTTACGTACAAATCCATGCGTAAAAGCAGTTTAATCTAATCTGTAGATTGCAGGTCTACCCGTAGATCTTGCCACGCTGGAAATTTTATGTGTCATCTCACTCCAAATATGTCCAATTGCTCTTTTATACCCCCTTCAAGTTCACCATTTTCATATAAATACCTCACAGTCACGGTACTGGTTGTTTTGAGAAGGAGTCATGTCGTTGTATTGGTATATGATTTTTTTGTGATCGCATTAATGGGTTTCATATAAATTGCACGAGTAATTTCATTACTTAACTCAGCTATCGCACTTGTTAATCTTGCAGCCTACTCATGAGATCTCATATCTTTATTAATTTTTTTCAGGGATATTTTCTGCGCATACTAATATCCCAATAACCGCTAAGAAAGTGTTCGATTAAATCGTTCAGCAATTGCCTAATCGCGATGAATTGCGGTATGTACTCGTCTGATTTTGACGTTATGTTTTTTTTTTTTATCAGAGATGATACTGCTGCTATTAATTCCTTGCCAGGATCAACCTGTAGCTACTGTGGCCATCGCAACGGTGGATAAATTCGTTTAAAAGTAGATGCAACTTCAATTGCTGTTTTAGTTGATAGTGGTTCTGCTTGATTTTATCAACTTGCAACGTCAACGACAGTTAACGCGTATTTGTATGTGCGTGATTGACGTCTACTTGTCTTAATAGTATCGTGTAGTAAAAATAGAATATATGTTTGATGAGTTTCGTTGCGAGCGCTGATATCCGAATGTGCGTACTGAATTTATTTAGGGGGTGGTAAATAAATTTGCCATATTGCCTGTCGTGCTAACATTATTGCAGCAACATAACGTGTAACATTTTCTGTATCAGCAAGTTTACTAATCGCTGCTCTACCCCTCCATACTTTTGGATACTAATAAATCGAGTCAATAATAATAATAATAATAATAATAATAATAATAATAATAATAATAATAATAATAATAATAATCGGTTGTTTAATTACCGGCCCCTAATATTAGTTTACCTTTCATTGCAAATTTTGCCAGGAAGCTAGCTAGTTTTTCTCTGAGAGATTTATGTTTAATGGAATTTAACGAGTGAATCAACTACACATCTGCAATATGTCGTTGTTGCAAATCCTTATTTTTATACGCAACATCATCAACGTGACATGCTTGATCAATGGCAATTAATTGGATACTCTCCAGGTTATCGTTGATCTCGCTTGTCAAGTCGGATATCAAGTCGGGTTCCATGACCACAATAATTATATCCAGGAAGATGTTTTTCTCCTGGATACTTAGCCCATGGAGCTCCTGGTAATTATCCTAATGAGGTAGCGATATCTCCACCTGTTTTCCTTGATTTGTCAAGGGAGATAAATTTGTAATTTTTGCCACATTTTACACACTTACCTGTAAGCGCACACTTTTATGTTTTGTTATTATTGTTGTTAATCCACTTGTAGGGGAGGATGCTCTGTACCGAACATAATATAAATTCATAACATTTATTATATTTGTACAACATGGATGTCATTGATTTCTCAGCGACACGTAAATTATCATCCAGCGCTAATTCTGTCAGAGCAATTATCATTGGTCCATCTAGGTCTGGTGAGACGCAACTGATTTTTAATCTGATAACGAGATTGCTCAAGTGGGATAAATTATTTTTAGTGACATTATCCGTAGATGATCAGCAATGCTACGATATGCTTACAGATTTTAATGAAAATGCAAAATTGTTGGACCAGGATGGTAATTATATTATTGATTTTATCACCGATAATGATGAAACCCAATCTGTCGATGACCTCGATGGATTGATTAATAACCTCGTAGTATACGATGATGTGATGCTGGACAAAGAATCAAATCCAGCTCGGATATTTTCTCGAGGCAGACACAAAAGTACCGATGTTAAATATGTTACATAGCGCAATACTTGTACAAATACCTAAATTGATTAGAGATAACTGCAATATTTTAGTTGTGTTTAAGGGAGTCGATACACATACTCTGCGAAATATTCATCAGAATTGATGTTCAGGGGATATGGATATGACTAATTTCAGAAACTTCTTTTCACGTGCGCAAGCTACCCCACAAGGATTTATCACGATACATTTACATGATCCTCGTTCGCGATATCGTGTAGGTCTTGATAACATTTTTGGTTAAGAAACGACAGCAGGGAGGGTGACGACCAACAATGAGTGTCCTGGTGGGTAAAAGAACACGCATACAAATTTGAAAACACGAGCGACAAAAATAAAGTAGCAAAATGGGTCAACCCAATTAGAGAAAATCTCGGTCGGTTCGAGGCTTCGGTTTGACATTATTGACATTGTATTTTCTTTTTGTTTTCGTTGGAAGCTTTATTTTCAAAATAGACTTGCTCCACAGCTGGTCTGCTGCTCGTAAACATTTGTTTAAGATTGAGTGCTCTATTTTAGTCATAGAATTTCAAAGTATAGGGCATGAACTTTTCGGAAAATATCTGCCTGCCGCCTTTCAAGAAGTAGCATTCAGTGGATGCATTTGATAATGAAACTATACTAAGCTCTTTATTTTTAATTCCATTGGATAGTTTCATTAAAAATTAACTGTAGCCGAAACTAACAGGCAATAAATGACACAGCAAAGAATCTCTTCTTCGCAGCATGTGCCTGAAGACGCAAGGTACGTGATAACAATAATAATAATAATAATAATTTAAAATAATAATAATAATAATAATAATAATAATAATAATAATAATAATAATAATGAAGAGAAAAAGAAGAAGACAAATATTAATGAGAAGAATGCTGCTCATATTGCTGTTGGGTAGATCGATCTGTTTGTTTGTTATCAAATTGACTGTGACACTTTTCCAAATGAATCTATGTTCGTAAAATATTGTACGCCAAGTTCGTCTTTTTACTTCTTTATGTGCATTCTTCCAGCTCGAATCAGTGTGTATCTTTATCATCAATTTAATTACTATCCAATAATATTTATACATGATTTCATGAGATCTTGCAGTTATATATATATATATATATATATATATATATATATATATATATATATATATATATATATATATATATATATATATATGTATATATATATATATATATATATATATATATATATATATATATATATATATATATATATATATATATATATATGTGTGTGTGTGTGTGTGTGTGTGTGTGTGTGTGAGTGTGTCAAACATATTCAGTTAATCTCCTGGAATCGAAAACGAATGTCTTTGGTTTGACTCAGCCGATATTCGAACCAGCAGCCTCATGCACTAGAGGTGGATGATCTGACCACTTAGACCACTGGAGCGGTTTAAAGGAATTGTTATAATAAAATCCAACACACACCGTTACGAATAACCAAAACCACGGCGAACAGTTGCATGTGCATCATGAATTACTCTTCATCAAAGGTGGATATATCATAGGATTGTATCCATCTGAGTTACAAATTCACAGGTGACAGCAATATAAATGTTGTCATTTTCAATATACAGAGTAAATGGAAGAGTTAAACAAAGGAATTATCTATGCTAGACTCCACAGACTTGCCCATACGGAAACTTTGTCATTCCTTAACAGAAGTCGGTTAGGCCCCAATTTGTAAATGCTTAATAATGGGTATCTTATCTTTCGTCCCTTTCTTATGACTTTCAACTCGTGCGCTCAATAATTTCAGCCCTCAATTTCGTGGATGCTCCTTATGTTGACGGACTCTTTTCTGTGCTGTTAAAATATATTTGCAATATTAATTGTATTAAAACGTGACCTATCTACCCTTCAGGTCAGATACGATGCTTCTCGCAATTGTTGTATGATGTCATATGAACTCCTACATGTCAGCAGTGCCAACTGGACAATCGTTTGTTTTTCCATGATTGATATGATTATGTTGAGTACCGAATAAGAAACTAAGCAGCTTCGTGCATTTATATGAGCTCCCCCAGACACAACGCAGCGGTAACTTTTATTTACTCAGATGCAAAACTCGTCCCTGTTATAACTTAAATTGCAAAATGTCCTGTAAAATAAATTTGACTGTTTTCGAATCGTTAGTGCATAAACGTTGTTTTTAAATATTGGTAATCGCTCTGGTGCTTTGGTGACTTTGAACATTTTCTTGTGACATTCTTTGGACCAAAATGTAATCGAGATTTAATTTTATTTTTTATTTTATTTATTTTTTGGGGTTATTTTGGGGGGTTTGTTGCTTTGTGTGTGTGTGTGTGTGGGGGGGGGGGGTAGTCCTGTGCACAAAATCATGTATCTGTTTGCTTAAACATGGTACAGAACAAATGCCCGAAAAAGGGATTTGAAATTCAGCGATGTTTTATTGGAGAGAGTTTTTTAATAAAGAAAAAGACTTTTAATGCCTTATGTCTCTGGCTATATAATCGGGATGATGTTTTATAGATTCAATTAATAACGTACTTTGTTTTCCCTCTGGAAATAAGAATAATATAATTTCAAGATGCATAACTGAAGAAACAAACCAATCTTTGTATGGTAAAATACTTTTAATCAAAGAATTTTTTCCTGCTTGTAAAGTATGATTTTAAGAAACAAACATTTTAGAGAGTGAAATTCATCTTTTAGAAACGGAGAATGAGGCGGCGTGATGATTGATGAGTTGGCGCCACAAAAATGTGCCTGATAATTTCAAATCGAGAGAACACTTAGGACTAGTTGAATTTAAAATTTAACGTAAAGGTATATAAAACAACTATTAAAGATTATTATTATTCTTGAGTTATTATTATAGCAGCACTAGTAGTAGTAGTAGCAGCAGTAGTAGCAGCAATAGTAGCAGTAGTAACACTAGCAGTAGTAGTAGTATTATCAGTGGTAGCAGTTATAGTAGTATTTGTAGAATGAGTAGCAGTAGTAGTAGTATCAACAGTGGTAGTAGTATTAGTATTTGTAGTGGGAGTAGCAGTAATAGTAGTAGCAGTGGTTTCAGCAGTAGTAGCAACAGTAACAGTTGTAGTATTAGCAGTGCAGCAGTAGTAGTGTTAGTAGTAGTGTTATCAGTAATATTAGTAGTGGTAGCAGGAGTTGCAGTAGTAGTATAGCTGTGGTAGCGGTGGCGGTAGCAACAGTAGCATTAGCAGTTGTAGCAATAGTAGTATTAACAATGGTAGCAGTATTTGTAGCAGTATTAGTAGTGGTAGTATCAGCGGTAGTAGCAGAAACAGTAGTAGCAGCAGTAACAGTAGTAGTTGCAGTAACATTAGTTGCAATAGTAGTAGCAGCATCAGCAGCGGTAACAGTAGTAGTTGCAGTAGCATTAGTTGCAGTAGTAGTAGCAGCAGCGTCAGTAGTCGTAGTAGTTGCAGTAACATTAGTTGCAGTAATAGTAGCAGCAGCAGTGTCAGTAGTAGTTGCAGTAGGGTTAGTTGCATTAGTAGTAGAACTAGCAGCAGTAGTAACAGCTGCAGTATTAGTAGCAGCAGCAACAGTAACTGCAGTAGTTGCAGTAGCAGTAGTAGCAAAAGTATTAATAGTAACAGTAATAGTATCATTCGTAGGAGTATTTAGAGTAGCAATAGCAGTTGTAATAGCAGGAAAATTAGTTGTGATAGTCGTTTTTGTTGTTGGTGTTCTTGACAATGACTAATATAGTGACCACTTAAATAACGATCATGACAGCGGTAACGTCTGGCTCCTTTTTTTGTATATTTTCAAGAGTTTCGCAAAATTCTGTAACTAATTGATTAAACAAGGAAGCAATTAAGAGGGAGAACAAACGCACATAGATGCATTCATGTAAAACATTCATAAAGACAGGCAGACTTAATTTACAGACTCGCATGCATCCAGACAGAGTAACATACAGGCTGACATACTATAAACAGCCCGACATTAATGTTTCAATTTGTGCACTCTATAGCTTTGTTTAAATCAAACATAGCAAGTCAACATTTATCACGATGATCAGATATGTCAAATGCTGTCTTCCAGATCTAGGAACCTTCCGACTGCATAATGGTTGGATAAATTGTCCTGACATTTTTTTCCTTTTTCTATGGACTAAGTATGTATATCAAATTGCTTCATGTATTGATATTGTTCAGTGGTATATGAATACGTAACTCTCTTACTCTTGAGGTTGAGGGGTGTACATGGTGGGAATCAATGAGGACTTAAATATATATATATATATATATATATATATATATATATATATATATATATATATATATATATATATATATATATATATATATATATATATAATTTATTTAAGTATTTATGTCAATAATAATAATAATAATTATCATTATTATTATTATTATTATTATTATTAACATCGACATCATCTAAACAAACAATGTTCTTGTGTGGATTTATGAATCCATTTATCGACATACGTACATGTGAACAAAATGAATTGTATGGTCATCTAATTATTTATCTAAATTATTATCAACTGTATCGAAACAAGCCGTATTAATAGTTAAGGACTTACCTTCCTTGTTTCCCCACTTATAGGCAGATTTGCTAAATACACATAAATAGTAGAAAGGTCCTGAACACCTCACGCGTGGACAAAGGCTTTGACAAAGTCGAATTTATGTGATAAGGGAAAATGTAGATCAAGAAAACACACACATACATGCAGAGGCGTTTAAAGGTAAGTTACATACATACATACATACATACATACATACATACATACATACATACATATACACACATGCATCTTATTTTCTTCGTATTTGTCATATGCATCAAGTTGTATATTCTTGTTGTCTAAATAATCTGCAATAACATATTCGTTTACTGGTAAAATTGGCATTTTGTTGCATCGTGTTTTACATAACATGTGTCTTGTCAATTGGGATCAAGAAAGATTCTACTGGGATAAAAAAAGATTCTACTTTACTAAGTAATAATCATAGATCTGCTTTTTGGCAATGAGCCATGCAAAGATTTGATTCCACGTATCTCAGTATAATAACGCCATTAAATAATAACCAAGGCTGTCAAATCGGACTGAAAATTACCGAAGCTAATACCAGTGTCTGGTTTAAACATCACACTTTTCATCCACCGACGACCCTCTACTAACAGTTAGGGAATGTTTCGTACAAGAAATGGGAACTCAATTGTTATAAGTTGATTCATATGGCTTTACCGCTTGTGCTATCTTGACATAATTTGCGGTGTTATTGTTTACATTTTGAAGTGAAATAGATAAAGGGTCCCATTGTTGAGTGACATTTGCGTGCAAGAAGACTATCCAGTGACCGAATATTTTATCTCGGTCAACTTCCTGGTCATACTTGCGAGAATGTTCGACGCCATGTTAGGTTTCTGTCTGTAAAGAATTTCAATATATCTTCCTCATGCATTGTTTACATCATTTGCAAGATCTGCATGCATCCATGCATACATTTATACATGCACAGATGTACAATGGGCAGATTGTTTCAGGTGACACACGTATACCCATCTTCACCCCAACAACATAGAGAGCTGGTGCGTACAAACTATTAAGGAACATTTAAAAAGCTTTACTGCTATCGACAAAATATCTTTTGTCAACTAAAGAAAAGTATTCTTTACAATATATACATGGTGCGAAAGGGCAATAACGATTGGTGGCCATTAATTAGGAGGGGGACTCGCGTGGTATGATCTGTATGGTAAAGATTTGTAATAAAACATTTTTTTTTAAAAAACGAAGGGCAGAGGAACATTCGCTTGCTCTAAATGTGGGATCGGTACAAAAAGCAAAATGTGCAATCAGTGCGCAGATTGAGCATTGAAGCCACAGCGAAAGACAGTGGTCACATTTTAGCATGACTGTAAGCGTATTGCAAGGCTAAAAGATTTTAATTAGATGAACTGCCCATTTAGGTTGTTATACGCATATTAATTTTTCTAATTAGAGATGCATACTCCTAAAATGAGAGACATTAGTGCAAGAGATGATTTACATTTAGACAAACATTGCATGGATAACTATAATGCAAATGGACAGTGTAGCAAACTTAAAATTGTGTATTTCAAATTGGAGACACATATCACTCCAAAATGTATCATACAAAATTCCGATGTTTTATCGTCATACACCAGAAAGCACAATAGTCGTGCATCTTTTGCTTGATTTTGAAAATGTATTTGAATCAAATGTATAACCTTTCTTAAAAATATGCACTATTCATTTTTTTTTAATTGAAAAACCAATAATAAAACAGTACAGCTTATATTTTTGTCGCAACATCACGTTGTGTGGTATGTTTAATATTCAAGACTCAAAAATTGGTATTGAACGAGGAACGAGACAAGAAGATTAACTTTCTTCATAGCAACTTTGTGCAAAAGACACAAATCTGCTTAGCTTTAATTTTAGATTTCGGCTTAGACATATTGCCACAAACCTTTATTTGATGAAGATTAATTTAAGTGATAATGATTAATGCACTTTCTGGAAGAAGGTAACAGAACACGTTAAGCACTTATTCTATGACTATTCAATTACTGGACAATTTTGGTAATTATTTTTGGAATGGATCTAAAGGTACGACCCTGATTTAAAATTAGACGACAATATGTCATTATCGGAAATAAAAACATTGATGATATTATCAACTTTATAATTTTTTCTTGCAAAAAAATAGATATACAGATCAGATAGTGCATCAAACATTCCAAATCTCACCTATTATGAAAATCGTGTTTTATCATGGAATAGTTTGGAAAAATATGTTGCCAAAATGAATAACAGAAGTGATGAGTTTAAGAACAAGTGGACCGTTCTGTCCGCGTTTGGTTTGATTTCTTAGTTTTTTGTTCCTTTCACTTCAAACAAACAAATAGGCAATGCAAATCACCTTCAGGCTTGCAAATGATTAGTTCTTTTTCTACAATCGTTGTGAGTGTACGTGTCTAATTGTGAATGTATGTTTTGTGTGGTGTCTAATAACGGAACATTAATAAACTTCAGGAAGGAAAATAAGTTTATGGTAATACCCCGTACATATGATCAGCTAGTGATGTTGGGGAACATGTAAAAGATTCTGATGAATTATGAACAATAAAAATGAACGACAAAAACCTTCTTCGTTGATTTTGTTCAGCATTCAGAAAGCATAGCCAATGTGATAAGAAAAAGTCAACTTATTAAGGGAATATACATGAGCCATGAACGTATGTTCTTTCACAGGATGCAGATGAGTCTATACTTGGCCTTGATGGTTTATAGAATTATCTGGCGTCTTCTTTGCATCTTTGTAATTACTATTCTCAACTTTTCTGGTTCAAGAAATATTTTACAAGACGTATAAACTTAATTGGAGTTATACCAACTTTGCTGTCTTAAGTACAAAGTTTTAAATCAATTTAGAAACAAAATCTAAACTCTTAAATATTTGTAACATATAAGGGAAATTAACAACCTGGTAATTAAATGGAACAAAAGCTGTTTCACTCAGTTTGGAAAAATTACAGTGATAAAAGTTTTATCTGAAAACTAAACTTCATCTTTTGTTACTGTCACTAATACATCCATTAAACAGATGATTGTTAAAATATGGTTTATTCCTGATGTTACGTTAGATGGAAAACGTGTGTATTACAAAACAAGCTTTCAGAAAGGCATCATATTTTTCAGCAATTTTGTTAATCAGGGTGTCTAATGGATAAATTTTGATAGTTATGAAACCTGATTTTCGATAATCATTAATTTTAGATCTATATAAGAATACTTAAAGTTCTTAAGTCAAACGAAAATAATCACCCTTATGACGCTAATCTACAAGAATCTTTTATAAATACTGTTTTGGTTACCATCATAGAAAATAAAACATAATGCAGAGTTATTTTGACAAGACGAAAGACAAAACAATATTGTCAAAGGTGAAGCAGACGTTGCCGAATGAATTGACTTCTGACCATCCGAATCATGTAAAACTAAACCTGATTTGCTTCCTTACGATAACAAACGCAACACGTACTTAATGGCGACTACGCTATTGGGTAGGTACAACTCCAGAAACTTAATCAGCTGTTAAAATATTTTCACCATTGTGGCACATCGGATACTCGGTCGTCAACGACTGAAACACGGAAGTTTCACTGGGGTTTCAATTATTCATTCTGGGCAAAATGATAAACAAAAACACATAATCAGAATGATTGTTGATTTTCGTAGGAAAAACAGTTGACTTTTCTTTACCTAATAACGTATATACCAGCAGTTTTGTGTTGTTAAATAGCTAGTAGCTTTTACTACTATAATATATTGCTAATGAAAACTATCCCTGTGAAGATGAACCAGTCATTATGGCTGTAGTACTCTGTGTAGATTAGTAATAGGGCACTAATACTTTGGACCGGTGAAGTAGTCAGTTAGATAATATTCATCTGTGTAACTGAAGTATTCAATCGGGTAGTAGTACTAAGTGTAGTGAAAATAGTCAGTCGGGTGAAAGAACTCTATTTTGTTCGAGTTAAAATAGTTAGTCGGGTACTAGAACTCTATTTAGCTCATGTTAAAATATTCGGTAGGGTACTAGTCCTTTATTTAGTTTAAGTTGTCGATGTAAAATAAAATTTAAATGATATACTTATAATTACGTCAACCAATGTTTAATATAAAATTTAGAATCCTTAATTTAGACAAAATGTGTCAGTGATTTGAATGAAACACAACTCTCAAGTAGTAAAACACTGTAGTAGTAGGTACTACTGAAAATCAACGGAAAACGTGAACACTTTCATAAAGAATTCTTAGTTTTCCACATCATAATCGATGTCGTCGTAATTTGTAGCTTATATCGTCATTAATAGTATTTGAACATACATACATACATGCATACATACATACATACATACATACATACATACATACATACATGCATACATACATACATACATACATACATACATATTACTCATCCAAGAGTGTTACTACATTTAATATTATACATTTTACAAGCTCCGGTGGCCTAGTGGTTAGAGCGTCCGCCTCTGATGCGGGAGGTCGTGGGTTCGATCCAAGTCCGAATCATACTAAAGACTTATAAACATGGTACTAACAGCTGCCTTGCTACGACTTCAACATTAAGAGTTATTGTCAGGATAATGTGACTAGGTGGGACATCATGCTACATGCCACATTGCAGACAACGTAGCAATATGACTGAACACTTGTTAAAGCTACGTTAAAAATCGAAATCACACACACACACACACACACACACAAGCTATACAAATCCTGTTTCAAGAGCTGAACACTTTGATAAAAATATATGCCAATGTAAATAGTTTCTTTCTTTAAGTTATGAGATATCACGACCTAACTGATTTCGAGTAGAAAAATACACTAACATTTGAACTGGCCGAATTCCTTTCCTATTGTTTGTGTTTTACTTATTTTCTTTCATGTATTTGTTTCTTTATATCTGTATTCATTTTTTTTATACGCCCTGTTAACTCAACAACTGACATTCAACATTTGAAAATATCAAAAATATTAGAAGCTGATATCTTATTCTTATTCTCAATTTATTAGCTTTCACACACACACACACACACACACACACATATATATATATATATATATATATATATATATATATATATATATATATATATATATATATATATATATATATATATATATATATATATATATATATATATATATATATATTTTGCTACGTGTTTAGGCTCTAATAAACAGTAAAACAATTTAGTAGCTTTCATATATATATATATATATATATATATATATATATATATATATATATATATATATATATATATATATATATATGTATGTATATATGTATATATATAACTGTAACAACGCGACTCTTGAAGATATTAGAACGATGAAAAAAATACGTACAGAGTTGTAACAAAGTCAATTTTTACACTTTAGTATAAAAAAAAACGAATGGGAAGAAGAATCCATATAATTAGAAATTCTGTCGAATGATAGAGGGAAAGATCGTAAGAATGATCCTCACTGGGGTTCACTTTTATGAAAGATTTCCACGTAACTTCGTTTTTTAAAATATTTCATGGAGAGAAATTTCAGCGTCAGTTTTAAACTTTAAAATGGGAATATTAACGAGCCACAGTCTTAATATTGGTAACATGTTGTAAGCACTTATTACATAAACACTTCAATCAAAATTGCTCTCTCTCTCTCTCTCTCTCTCTCTCTCTCTCTCTCTCTCTCATTAGCTACTATATTGTGAGATAGTGTGCAATCTCCAGGTAAAGATACCCTTTATTTCAAGATATACAGTATGGGTAAGTATTACTGCTTTTACTTCCTCTATCAGCTGATTTTTGCCATTACTTACAGGTACATAACTATCCAGTTCTTTTGTATTAATTGACGGCTATACCTATTATTTCCGTGCAATGCACATAAAATAACGAAAGCTTCAAGACCAGTGACAATAGGATCTTACGTTCCTTTCCTTTGACAATAGATGATTTCTACACGCTCCAGTTATGTTTGGAAAGACTGTATTCCAAACAGTATAACTCTGTACATTATGTTTGTTTTTGAACTGCATTCGGCTTGATTTGTACCCTTCACTGGTACAAACTATTTAAAATCATCATACGATTTTGATCTCTTCTTGTTTGCATATGATATTTTAACATTTATACTCATTGGCTGTATTTTAAAATCATAATATATATCTCCTGGAAATGGCTGCTGGCAGGGTTAAAAGAATTACAAAATTTTTTCTTATACAAAATGAAACATGTTGCTGACAAAAGGGTGTGAGAGAAATGAATTAACTTTTACAATATTCAGCAATTAATGAATATGATATGCATAGTTTATAATGAACTTTCAAAATAGGATTAGAATGGACAGCTGAAGATTTTAAAGTTTATTTATTTACGCCTTATCGTTTTTGTCAATGACTGGCTACAAATCATTATGTTTGAGAAACAAATCATAATATATTAAGTTCAAAGGAACAGACTTTAAGAGATTCTTATGTAGATAAATAAAACGAAGAACACCCACCCCCATCAAAGAGAAATCGATTCATTTTTATCTGGTCCATCCTCTCTTTACTCTCACCCATACCCAAAGACCAAAACAACGAGATTTGCATTGGCAAGAAATGTAGTCAGCTTCGATAGCCAAGGTTCCAATATGTTCCAGTATGTTAACCCTATATACACCTTGGTGGATCAAGTTGATATTTGTTTGCTTCGGATCTATGAGTTTCATTGGATTAGGCGGTAAGCCATCGCATCGAATCAAAATTAAGTTGTCCAGAGTTGAACACCTTACCTGCATGATCATTGTCCACGGTTGACATTGCCGGGGTGGGAGTGGAAGACAAGCGCTCCACTCATCCAGAAATTTCCCATACGCTTGTGTCTCTGTCAACTAAAATCCAGTTCCGGCCTTCGCGAGTGGCTTAGCATCAAAATCCAACCGATTAGGATTATGTTTCCACTAACAGGAGAAGGGGTAAAGGCGGGCCATTGGCGCTTTAAATCCAGTCTCATCGGGTAGATGAGACTTGTAAACCTTGGATGGTAGCTCATCTAGGAGAAGGAAAACTGCGATTCTAAACCTACGTTGCCTTGCGGCTATACCCACTCACGGGAAAGGTTAAAGGAGCAAACCCCGACAGAAAATCCGGAGACGGAGTCCCGAAGGCGGTCTGACATCGACTTCAACGTCATTCCGGAATATCCAAGCTGTATCTACATTCGTCGTTCCCTTTGGTCCACTAGCTGTGCGGAGAGGGGGGATCTGCTGAATGGGCAACATCTGATTCTCCATACCACCCTACCCAGCCTTTGTAGCTCCACTGGAGAGGACACTCCAGCGTAGTCGTAAGGCGTCTGCACAACACATGAAGTAGCAGTTTACCGGTTCTAAGTCAAAGCTCGGTTGGTGTAGAACCTGGGTCCAGAGATCGCTTCCAACGGTGGGAGAGATCACCATATCTCACTCGACAGCAACCGTCCGCCTCAAGCTGGGCAGCTCGCAGTCAGTAAGGTGCTGCCCGCCATGGCCTACCTGTTTCATTAGGTGCGTGAACCTTAGAGAACCATCTCGACAAGTGGGATACAAAGTTCACACAAAGTACGACTCAAAAGAAGAAATAAGAAGACTTCAGCTCCTTGTTTCGCAAGCTTGGAGATCAGGACCATGTCTACTGGGTTCTCCGCTGACCTTCAGCAGATGGACGACGCACGGAAGACTGCCGTCATAGACAGAGAACTCTCCCGAATGAACGTCAACATTGCCTGCCTCCAGGATACCCGACTGGCCGACAGCGGCACCATCAAGAAAGCTAACTACACCTTCTTTTGTCAAGGGAATCCCTCGGATGAACCTAGGCAGCACGGTGTCGGTTTCATTGAACCTCCGTCATCAGGTACAGAAAGAATCTTTGCCCTCCGGTTGTCAACATCCTTAGGCCCAGCTAACATCTTGAGCGTTTACTCCCCATACCTCTGCTCCACCTACGAGGAGAAAGATACGTTCCATGAAGCTCTGGATCAGGCAATATCCAGTATCCCCATCACTGAAGGCCTCTACCTAATAGGAAATTTCAATGCTAGAGTGGGAGCTGACAACGAGGCCTGGTCCACCTTTACTGGTTCCCGCGGAAGGGGCAAGATCAACGACAATGTTCAGCGACTGCTGAAAATGTGCTCCTCCCACAGCCTATGTGACCAACATATTCTTCAAATGCAAGAAGGTCCACCAGGTTTCATGGAGACACCCACGTTCCAGCCACTGACAACAGCTAGACTTCGTCATCACCAAGCATGCGGAACTGGCCAGTGTCTTCCTCATCCTTCGCTACTACAGTGTCGACCATTCCCATGTGTCCAGCAAGATTCGAACAATATCCAAGAAGCTGCACCACGCAAAGAAGAAGGGTCGCCTACGCATCAACACCTGATTTACAAGCGACCCAGAGAAAACACAGCAGTTCATCAGCAAACTTTAGGAAGCTCTCACCAAAGCGACACCTGATGGCACCATCGACTCCAAGTGGTCCCACTTCAGTGACGCGGTGTACCATTTATCCACCACTGCTTACGGGAAGTTGGAGCGCACAAATGCCGATTGGTATGAGGCCAACTAGGAGAAGATGAAGCCCATAACTGAGGCGAAGAGGAAAGCCCTCCTGGCATACAAGACTGCACCTAACCCTAGTACACTACACGACCTCAGGACTGTCAGGAACAACGCCTAGCAGACCGGCCGCCGCTGAGTTAACACTTACTGACTGAACTTCTGCACAAGTATACAAACAACTGACGAAACTGGGGATGCATGATGCATGAGCAGCAGGGAAGTCGTACAGACCAGGTGGCTCAGATAAAATTAAGCCTCCCACACAACATTTCTTCGTAGAAGCCTCAGATTGCAGAAATAAACCTTCCTACGAAAATTAATCCGCGAAATTTCGACCCAGGATGCAATTTCGGGCATAAAAAAAAACAGCAATTTTTTGGGGGGGGGTATAGTAAAATTTGTTTGTGATTGCAAATTCCGGTTGCAATTTTATGAGTAAATTTGATCAAGACCGATTCGATATCTACTGCGCGGATCATGAAGATTAATCGTGACAAAACCGTGTGGTGTTGCCTGAGCGTGACTAAAGAAATTTTTGAATTTATTTATGTCCATGTCGCCGTTGCACCAAGTCTGATGAATATTCCTCAGCGTGTGAGTATCAACGCCATTGAACACTGATAAAATATTACAATTATCTCTAATCACCTTTGGAATTTGCGTATATCGCTGCGTCACGTAAATCACATCGGTATTCTTATGTCGGCCACGCGAGAATATCCTAGCTGGGTTAGTTTGCTTATCCAGCATCACATCATCGAAAACAACAAGATTATTAGCATTACCGTCTAAACTTTCCACCGATGGAGCTTCATTGATATCCGTTATAAATTCTATTGTTCCATCTTCAGTATTATCGCTAAATTCCTTCAGTACCTGATAACATCGCTGATCATCAACAGATGGTGCAATCAAATACAATTTATCCCATTTTAACCATCGCATTATCAAATTCAACAACAACTGCGTCTTTCCAGATCCAGACGGTCCAATGATTATCATTCTTATCGAATTTGGTAATGCCTCGGTGTGTTTTACTTGCTCGCGTTTCTTTGTGGCTGAAAAATCAATTACATTCATGTTATTAGAATATTATGGATTTATATTGTGTTAAGTGTCGCACTCGAACTGCTACGCTAAATCCAATCGAAGTCGTTACACGCAACAACAGGAATGCAATCAAAGGTGAATGTGAAGTTTGCAAGACAATCAAGTTTAGATTTGTAAAAAAAAAGATAGAAGAACCGGAGGAGACATCGCTGCCTCCTTAACAAATCTACCTGGAGCTCCCTGGGCGAAATATCCCGGAGAGAAGCATCTACCAGGATATAATTACTGCGGACCTGGTACAAGGCTAGATATGAGACTCAACGATAATGATCAACCAAATCCTGGCGAGGATCCAGTAAACGCTATCGATAACGCATGCTACTATCACGATCTTGCATATCGTAGCGGAGATTTAGAACAACGACATCTCGCTGATATTAAATTAATTCACGCAATAGACGCAATTCCTGATAAAAATTTCAAAGAGAAATTGGCAACTTGGTTAATAAAAGGAGCAATGAAAGGTAAATTAGTACTAGGTGCTGGTAATTTATAATGGAGCAAATATATTATTCTCCGCGAGGATTTTGGCGAGGAAAATCAGCAATTGCTAAACTTGCTAAGGCAGCAAAAGTAAAACAATCCACCGCTGAATCGTGGCTATCGAGGCAGGCGGTCTGGCAAATTTATCTTCCTCCGCCTAAGAAAATATCATATGCGAGTTTCTCTGTCAGCGTCCCTAATGAAGTCCATCAGGCTGATCTTATGTTTCTTCCTCACGATACCGTTGACGGAGTTATATACAAATATGTTTTGACGGTTGTTGATATTGCAAGTAGGTACAAGGAAGCGGAACCGTTATCGAATAAAACAGCAACAGAGATTGCTAAGGCGTTTAGCGAAATTTATTCACGATCTCCATTAACATGGCCGAAGCTTCTCCAGGTTGATCCAGGTCGAGAATTTCTTGGCGCGGTTACTTCACTGATGAAAAAGAATAATGTTAAAATCCGTCGCGGTATTGTAGGTGTTCATCACAATCAAGCTATCGTTGAGAGATTCAACAAAACACTAGCAGAAAGATTATTCGGATATCAATACGCGAGAGAATTTATCCAAGATAAACGATCTCACGATTGGGTAACAAGATTACCTCACGTGATTAACGCACTAAATAATGAGGTAACACGAACAATATCAATGAAGCCCGCAATTGCAATTACAAAACCAAATATACCACTAAAGCGAGATTCCACAATTCCACCTGTGCTAGGTAGCGTCATAGTCAGATATTTATATAAAGAAGGAGAAGCCGAGGGTGGCAGAAAAAGA
This sequence comes from Sinohyriopsis cumingii, assembly GCA_028554795.2. Taxonomy (NCBI): domain Eukaryota; kingdom Metazoa; phylum Mollusca; class Bivalvia; order Unionida; family Unionidae; genus Sinohyriopsis; species Sinohyriopsis cumingii. The sequence goes on from CM068838.1 coordinate 36,161,695, forward strand.
GCAACTGATCCAACTTGGAGCGTTACGACACATAAAATATCAGCCGTAACAAGATCATCAGGAAGGCCAGCAATTTATTTTCTAGATTCACTAGCACCACAACGCGGATTTACCAAAGAAGAATTACAAATAATACCGAGAGATACTCAATTACCGCCAGCATCGTTAATGTGAAATTTAATTCTACCTAACTGAGATAATTTTCTTACTCGAGAAACTGCCAGATAAACTAAATTTGACCAGGAAATTCTATCATCGACGAGCCAGACTTGGCCATCTACTGTTAATCCCTGTGACGAGTGTATCGTTGCTGCGTATCCGAGTTTCCATGGCGATCTTTCTGCGTTTATCGCATCATTGACAAGGTTGATATCAACGAAAATAATATCATTCAAAACTAATATTTTTTCTTCTCCGCATGGCAAAGTAACATTAATATTTTGTTTCCTGGTATCAGCTGGCCTGTAACACAATGGTACCTGCAATGTTGGAAATTTCTCACAATGAAGTTTGAATAGCATTTCCTGAATAACATCGCGAACAATTTTTCTGCTAGCAACAATCAGATGATCTGGACGCCACAAAGTTAGAAAATTATCCATCGAAGTTTCGTCGATTATTTTTCTCATCACATCACATTGAAATTTATTAGGTTGCAATCGAATCATTTTTTTAAACTCGGTCAGTAAAATATCATTAGATCTATAATCAGCGTCAATTTCTTCATAATAATCTACAAAATTTCTAAGCCACCTGTGAGGAGATTCACCATCAATAGGATCAGGTTGGCCGTGATCTCCGCACATTATTACAGCGGTATTTTTTTCTTCTAGCCAACCCAGGAATAATTTTAACACAACTAAATTTACTGTGCAAATTTCATCAAATATTATAATCTTGTTGATATATTTATTTCCCATTCGAGCTGAATCCCACAATCCACCGCTGTACTTGAAATAACTATGATACGTACAAGAATTAACGCCACGCTGTTTTATTTCTCGCGCTAATCTATGAGTTGGAGTCAACACGATCATATCAGAGTTTGAAAATAAGTTTATCGCTCGTGTTGTTTTACCGCTACCGCCAGGACCATTTAGGTAAACGAATTTGTTTCGTGAAATCGGATCAAATGCGGATGCTGCTGTTGATATTTTATCGCATTTATCTTTATGAAATTTATCGCAATCTTCTACATCCGCGTCCTCACAATAATCTAGAATATCTTCGTTTTTTATTCTCCAAGTTCCCCAAGAACCATCAGTGATTAAATTCTCCAACCTGCATTGGAATTTCTTATCGATATAAAACGAATCCGTTGCAACTCTTACCGCGATATCAGAAAATTTATTTATCATCGACAGCAAATTAATACTCACATAAGCGAGCATTGACGACCGCAAATGAGTATATTGCGCTGATTCTCCATCGAGATAACTAATCACGGTACCCAACTTTTCTCCATCAATAATAATATTTTCTCTGTTACAAAATATTCCACGCGATACTGTATCGGCAATAATAAAATCCATCTCAGCATCATTGATAAATAACCTAGCGTGGCGATGTTTATGATCAACTGATCCTCCTTGAGTAAATTTACCAATTATTTTTCTTCCAATATCTTTCGCGTTTTCACAATCTGTCGGCAACCACACCTCGGTCTGCTTTCTATACGATATAATCGCTTCACTTACCGTCAATGATATTAACATCGACGAATCCAACATAAATCTCAACAATACCGTAGGGACCCATCTGCGTTGAGATAAATGCCGACCAAACCAAATATAACAAATTTTATGCAAATTTTCAGCAAGTTCGAATGAAGCAACATGAGCGAATCCTGTCATGACAAAATCAGGTAACGGTCCGTTAATTGCCACTCTCGTCATTTCGTTGGTGGGATGGCCGAATTTAGCAAAGTAATCCGCACAATCGCCATATCCGAGAAAACTTCCAGGATAGCATGCGCTCATATCAACAGAAATCATATCTTCGAAATAATACTTGGTATTCCATAATCCTCCATGGCCGTATTCGATACAACTAAGTTGAATATCATTAAGAAACTCATTCCTCGTAGGTTTCCACGAGTTTCTTTCTCTCGCAGCATGAGCGGCAACAGACGGAACAGTAAAGCAGTTTGTCAGCAACTGATCTGGATTTGATGAATACTTCTCCGCGATATTTCTCATTGTTTCGTGTAATATTTCATCACGGTAAATATCTCCGCGTGGTAAGATAAATTGATCGTATCTTTCTTCGCTAGAAAATAACCAAATCGATATTGGATCGGACTTGGCTAATAGTTTGATAAACCTAAACATTGCATCGGAATTGTCTTTCTCAGATTCCACGGGATAAAACTTAACAACACGATCTCGCGGGAATATCATTACCGACTGACTCCACGCATGTGAATTATGATCAACAATTTCGACTGGTGTTCCTCGAGAATTATACGGCGACGAATATAATATTTCACCCGATAGCGTTTTTACTGTGATAGGAAATTTAAGTTTCTTACTTAACGCAGCAACATCGTCAATCGATGCGCCATCAGCAACTGTCTTTGCCCATGAATTAATTTTATCCAATCTCAATTGAGTCAGACCAGATCCACGTCGTGCATTTTTCATGTGCTCGATGACGCGCTCAGCTACACAATTTATTTTCGGTGATTCCCTCATCGTAGGTAGGTTTTTCACATCAGGATTATTATTCAGCCGATAAATTCCATAAACAACAGCGCTAGAAGGATACGCCTTAGCATAATAAGGACCGTCTATACCCAATAACAATCCTGGTTTCGAATTCTTATCAAGAATAACATTTTTCTTACCGCCGCGTACTGGATCTCGTTTATCACGAATAATCCAAGTATCATCGGGTATTTGTGCAATAAATTTTATTCCAAAGATAAATCGCTCTTCTTTATGTGAATTTTTTATATGTTCGATTATCTTCTTTGCTCGCTCCAGATTCATCGTAGCATCAACAAAATTAGTTTTCCATGTCGACCAGGTATGAATCGCTCCATCATCGAAAAATTCCTTCTTTGCACGATCAACCTCTGGAATGATATATTCTGCCTCGTCAAGATCAAATAAATCCATTATTATATTTTAGACAAATGTTTAAATTATATAATGCAATGCAAATGGATAACAGTCGGATCAACAAAATCATGCGATAAATCCTGCAGAGGTGAATATTGCGGCGCTCACATATACGAAATTCGACGAGGTAACAAAGGACCACAGCGATGCTTAATTTGTCAAGTTGGTATTCGAGGAAAAACTCGATTATGTTTCTCTTGTGGAGGGAAAAAATATCGTGAATTACGGAGATATTATGAAAAAAGATCTTCCTCAGTGATATCCTGTGAAGAAGATTATATTAATCGTTTCAAAGCAAATTACGATTTAAACAAAGAGAATATTGTATATGGAAATGAAATCAGCGATTCCTGCAATGAAAATCATGAGCGAGTATAGATCTCATCCTACCATTGAGGGTTACGAGGCATCATCGGATGGTACCGTTAGACATATCAGAACAAAGAAAAATGTTGGTAGTATTTGTAATTCGGGTTATCTCATGTTTACCGCATACAAAACAAGTTATTTCTGTCACAGATTTGTGTTCGAATGTCACAAAGGACCTATCAGGGATGGTCTTGTTATCGACCACATTGACGGAAATAAACTTAACAATAAACTTTCCAATCTTCGAGCAGTGACTCCGAGTGAAAATTCAAAATTTGGTAATACCGGTGGTTCACGATCGGCTAAGTCGGTCATATCAGTAAATAAAGAGACAAATGAAGAAATTATATTCACGTCGATGACCGCCGCCGCAAAATATTTCAGTATTAATCCAGCATCGGTGCATCGTGCGGCAGAAAAAATAACTAGCGCAGCATTTTCTTATCGATTTGGCGAGTGGATCGAGTTTTCCTACACTCGAATAATATCCGACGAAGAATAATTGAATATTACAAAATTAATATAATGAATGAGGAAACTATAAACGACATCATTGGAGCGATTGATGATCTGAAGAAAAAAATAAATCTTCCATCGGATCTAGATACAAATAAAATTCGATCGGAATTCGAAACAATTGTTCAAGGAAAACTCGAATACAAATATACGCTACCATCAGAATATAAATTAATAAAGAAAATCCAGATTGCGATATACCAATCACTGGCAACAATCAGCGATGATCGCATCGAGGATTTTGTTAAATTATCGATGTTGGTGGAGAATGCTAGGTTGATTTTATCAGACGCGTATGAATCACGAAAAATTACAAGCTCGCGCGTCAGGCAGTTGAAAAGACTTGTCGATGAAAGTAAAATTAGGGAATCATCCAATTCCTGAATAATTTCTGCAAAACAAAAAAAAAAGATTAATTTTGAAAATTCTCTTGGTTTTTATTTATTTTTTTCGCCCATTTTTCAATGGGATATAGATTTAAAAATCTCTGATTTAAGAGTCAGAGACTATCGCTCACGATTTCACCAAAAGATTGATACTCACAGTTTCTCCTCGTATATCAAGTAAATTTCCTTTTTGATCCGTTAGTTTGAAATTTATTCTCGTCAATAACCGATTATGACATCGCAGGTAAAACGGATTCATTGGTTCTTTTATTATCAAATAACCAGGAGATGCGCTAGGTGAAAACGAATACAATACAAATCCCTGATTCGCTTGATTCGACACTGACGAATCAACATTATAGCTACCCTCGACAACATCCGCGTGAAGATAAATCGCGATAACTTCCGTTATATTAACGATATCCGGCGATATATGTCGTCCACCTTTGTCAGGATCATTATTGTGTTTAAGAATCAATTCTGAATGTATTTTTTTGGTCCATGCGGCATGTAATTTCGGAAATAAATCATCAATGGTATCAGTGACGGATTTTCTTATCGCATCAAAATCAGAATTGGGAAATTTGAAATTTGGTAGCTTTTCCTCGGTTAATTCAAATACTCTCATGAATTTTTGTTTTTCTCCTGAGTTCTTGATCAACTCGAATTTGCTAATAGGGAGAACATATTCGGCAATTGATATATCGTCGACTATCGCCCGAATAAACATATCATGATAATATTCAATATCATTCGCAAGCTGATTTAAAATCTTCACATGCTTTATAATTTCGCTACATGAACCAGATTTATTTAGGATGCATTCATGAAATGATCCTCGCAATAAATTTAATTGTAATTCGTGTTCTTGAATAAACTCGTCTAGAGTTCTTCTTACCAAGATACCGTCTATGGGGGCTATTATCCTGTTAATGTGGGTAGCGTCGAAGATTTTCACATCTGGGGGGATTTTAGGAAGAGGCAGCCATGAGAGAATTCTTTCGTTAATAAAAGTGAAAGCGAACATTACTAGGTTAATTTTGTGGTTATTCATGAGATTGATGGCGCTGTGGATCAAAGGTTTGTGTTTGATATCTCCATACCATCCTTCGTCGGTTGTAAAATCCGATTTTTTTGGTTCCGGTAGTTCTGGAAGGGTTTCATCATACCAACCTGGAATAATAACATCCGATTTTTTTGGTTCTACCAGAGGTGCGACCTCGGGCCAACCTAATATATTTCTAATCGATGATTGGTAAATATCTACCACGTACGGTGATTTTACTTCTATCATTGACGATAGTGTTGGATCATGTGAAGATATCTTTATTCCCGGAGTAGCATCACCGGTTAAATTTGATATTCTAGTGGTAAACTCATTATTCAGCTGATCAATTTCATAACTGCCCGTTGGTATACCAACGACGATCCAATCAGGTGTTCCATCGGGTTTATTTTTATTTGCAAAAACAAGTGAATTATTTGGCATCAAATTACCGAATGATTTTGATCTAACATTAGGCCAGCTATTGTAGACGCGCAATTGTGTTAATGCAATTTCGTTGACGCTGATTGGTGTTGAAAAATTAATGCTAAATTCTGGTTTCGTTGAACTTAACGATATTAACGTTGTTGTCGGCGGCGTCGTGTTTGTCACGATCTGGGCTAGCTCGGACATTATTAATATTCATTTGTTCAATCTCCGAGTAGATACTGATAATCGAAGAAAATTCTAGATCGGATATAATACCGTCATTAAGACTCTCCGAAAGTAACGATGATAATTTTGAGTACGCGTCACTGATCTTAGTTAGTTTACTTTTGTACGAAGATAACTTTTCACTTGTGCACGAGGATATCTTTTTTGCGATGATATTTAAAACACCGGCAATTGTTGTTGTTGACGAGATTATTATTGTTGCTACGATTGGCGCTATCATTGTTACCGCGGATAGAATTATTCCTGCACCAGCGACTACCGCAGATACTGCGTAAACAGCAACATCAATGGTAACTAACCTTCGTTGATATTTCTTTATTTTTATCTGATAATCGTCGAGGAGTTTTTTTAACGAATCCTGCCATGATCGCGCCTGATTGTATCGGTAATCCGATGCGGTCATTTATTAGTTATTTATTTAACCAATTGTGTTTATTCCAGATAAATATTCGAAGATTACCTGACAATCAGCTATCATCATAGTTCTAGCTTGCGGTTCTAGCCTAAAGGTTTTTGTTTGATTTTCAAATATACTAATAACAAAAAAACCAGGACTATATTCCTGAAAATCAGTATATTCTTCGTCCATTATTACATTGAATTTTTGCGATATGATAATATATCCTCGATATATGCCAGTAATTGGCGCGGTGAAGTTAAATGTGTTATTCTCAGGTGTCCATTCAACATAATATGTTTTTACCACAAATGGTACATGGCATTGTAGATTTTTTGTTTCTACCTCATCCGGTATCGAAATTCGCGATAATTTTCCAAGTTTCATTGACGATATTTTTGTGTTGATATTGTTAATTTTTGTGGTTGTTTCGATAATTTCCCTACCTAATTGTTTTACGTCAGTGGCGTGACCAGTTTTATCGACGGATTGGTCAATCTTTGCTGTTGCAGCAAGAAGTTTCGTGTTTAAATCTCGAATTTCTCCGTCGTACGTTGATGTATCTAACTTTTGACGCGCCAATTCACGTACCACGTTAATTTCATCGTTAATGGATTTTATTTTCTCATTTATTTGTCCTTGCATCACGTTAACCCCCTTGGTAAATTCAGGAACAACAACATCGCCGAGTTTTTTTATTTCCTCGTTGATTTTTTTGTTGAGATCGTCGATTGATGGTTTCTGACCCATCGAGATATTTACTTCGTTAATTTCGGCAAGAATATTAGTAATTTCCTCGTTGATTTTTTTTATTTTCTCGCTGAGATCGTCGATTGATGTTTTATCGATTTTCTGACCCATCGCGGTATTTATTTTGGTAATATCGGCGAGAATTTCAGTGATATCCTCGTTGATTTTTCTTATTCTCTCGCTGAGATCGTCATGTGATGCTTGATCGGCTTTTTTCTTTGCTAGTTCATTTGTGGCGGAGGAAGTATCGCTGGATGTTTTTATGTCCTCGTCAAATTTTTTGCTAAATTTAGCTAAGGCATCGTCAAGTTTTTTAAAGTCGTTATTTAGCCTGTTAAGTCTTTTTGTCATTCTGTCCTGAAGATCGTCGTGTAATGCTTTATCGGCCTTCAGGGGTAACTTCGCTATAATATCGGCGATATCAGCAATAGATTTTAATACCATCTCCGATTGGCGAGTAAACTGACTAATGTGATCGCGGTATTCGTCTCGCTTGATTATATCAGTTATTTTGACGTTGCTAGTTTGTAATCGCCCTTCTGCATTTTGAAATACAGCAACTTCGCCAGGATCCACCTCTGACAGCGATAAAAGATTGTTAATATCGCTCTTGGTTGCAAACTTTGATGTATCGATGTCGACTGCTCCCTTTTTTTCTTTTCTGAAGAGAGATCTACCGTAAATGTCAACCATGATATTTATCTACGGTATATTCAAATAAAATTTTGCGATAAGGGTTGGATGATTTTGAAATTGCATCAAGGACATTAATTGACTCCGGGCCGCATATTGGTGGATCCGCTAATGTTTGTGTTGGAAGTGTTGAATACCAAACCGGAAGTTTTAGTTTTGACACATATTTGATAAATTCATTTGGCGGTGCTAATCCGTATGAGTCGAAGTAAACAACTTCGCGAGGATTAATCGCGTAAGCAACCCAGTGAGTGCCAGGACCAGAATTTTTATCAAGATTTATTATTCCTGTCTCGGTACGATTCGGTTTATCTGGTAGTTGATCTCGCATAAATACACCTCTGAAAAATTTTATTTTCTTTTTTTTTGCTTCACTTATTAAATCTAAATTTGAGGCTGGTAGGCTCGACTTAGACCGGATCCGTACGGGGGTCGTCTTAGATAAAGGCCGGATCCTTGTCGTTGCTGCATCATTTTTGCAAGAAGGAGGGGGGGCAAGAAGAGGAGGGAATATCCCTCCCTTTTTTTTACGATATCTTCCTCCGACGACTTTTTTTCCTAATACGGAACCTATCCCACCAAGTGCACCTAATCCTACTGCCTTTGCAATCGCGGGAGCCGCCGCAGCTATCAATCCCGGAATAGCGGCAAATAAAGGAAAAATACCACCTACTTTGATCATATCTCTGATTGCTCCTATTGAGAGATTCAGGCGAATACCAGTATTTGCTGATCTGGCTCTGGTGAAATGTCCATGTTGATTTTTAGTTAACGATAATTTGTTAGGTCCACCATGAAGTTGATTATTTTTCAAGGTTAAACTTAAACCTCGTCGCGCTGTTGTTGCCGATTGAAGCTTTTTCACCTGACCGGGGGTCAGAGTTACGCTGACGTGATCGTATGGCATATTAATAATCACTTAATCTAAATTTGGAATTTATTACATGTTTTCTACGGGTGCATCGATGACTCTCATTCTTCCACTGATGCCTTCCAAGATCATTGTTCTATCGCTGAGAATAACTGCAATTGCTCTTGCATTATTTCCCCTTGTGTTAATTCTGGCTTTGAAATGAATATCGACAACCGACTGCTTTACCAAATCGAGATGTTCCAAGGAAAAATAATAGATGGGATAAAGATTATTAAAATCCAGCTGTGATATTTGCAATCCAGTATCAATATTTTGATCGCGACCCATAAAACTTAGTAATCGATGATACGCGCGTGCCGTCGAATTGTTCTCAAAATCGATGGCTATTTCCTCGGATGGCTCCTGTTGGCCATTTATTCTCAATGATACGTTTGTCGCCTCGAATCGATCGAATATCATATGGCTATGCAGTTGATCATTTCTATCCGCAGATTGAAGGGCAACAAAGATGTGTCTAGGTGCGGAAGAGCCCTGCTGTGAAGCAATTCGCCAAGTAAAAATTCCGTTCATATTAACATCGTAGGAATCTGTCATAGTTGTCAGCCAGGACATAACGGATTTTCCACCTTGATTCATAAATGATAATAATTTTTCTTCAATGATCATCGACGGTGTTATTGCTGGCATCCACAAGGTAATTTTTTCAAGGACAACTTTACCAGCATCACCAGGATCTCGCCAAATGGCTCTGTCATCATTGGCATCTCGAACGAAAGATATCGTATGTTTTGCTCCGTAAATAACTTTTCTGAAATGTCTGCAAAATCCAAAAATGTGAGATAATGGAATTGCACAGGAGAATCTTCGTTCAGCTCCCTTCAACATATTTTTTCTTATGGCAAATCCAAGATTGTAATTGGCATTGGGGGAAATCATCACTGAACGAATATCAGCGGCGGCGCCAGCAACGGTTACCGGTCTACCGATATCATATGGAGAATGTTCAGGTTCATTGGAATTATCCTTGGCAAACATCATACTAGGACCGGCTGACCTGGTAAAATCATCCGAGTATCTCGCTAGACCTATTATCGTCGTTGCTATATCAACGTTGTTCGTAATTGATTCAATCTCTTTTCCATCAATCATGTAAGTGGCATTCTTGAATAATGCCATGATACCATTATTGACAAACCCAACACCAAAATTTGCATCGTAGTTGGTATCATCAGCTGCCTTTACAATTCTCCCAACAAATTCGATATACGCCTCAGATGGAAGAAAATATCTTGTTGTATCGTGGACTTGTATTTCCTTTCGATTTCTTGAATCCGGCTCAACTACATCGTACGAGAAATACTGAAAATCTCGCACTGATGTATCCCTACCTACTGGTTCATCCATGTCAAATACTTCATTTGACACTTGTGCGAACATTTATTATTAATAATATCGTCTAAAACGAAGACCATCACCCGAAACAAAACTTGTATTTGCTAGATTTGTCCTAGCAACATTCTGCGCTAGATTTGTATTAGCAACTTCCTGCGCTAGATTTGTTATAGCAGCTTCCTGTGCCAGATCATTTATTTTTTTATTTGCTGCGTCATTTATGGCCTTACTGACTTCAGGTGGCATTTCGCTGGTAATGGGTAATTTGACGGGTTGTTTTTTACGTACTAAACTTAATATTTTATTTTTGATAGCGTTGAAGCCTTTACTAGCCAAATTACCGATACCAGAAACAGCAGTCTCACCTATCTTTCCTATCGCTTTTAATCCTAATTGTTTTACCATTGGTCCAATTTTAGGTATTACTCGCGTGACGAGACTTCCAATGATATCGCCGAATCCATTGCCGTGAATATATTTGTATACTGGCAATCGAGAGTTTACTATGCGGACCTGATTAGGTCTGCGTTGATGTTTATGAACAATCATATTATTTCAATTATATTGATTTAATCGATGAGTTCATCGACAAACTCTTTATAAATGTGAGAATCGATGATACCACCACGGAATAATCGCTGACAAATATCTGATGCTTCGTTGACTATCTCACGGGAGTTATTTCCGGCTCGCTTTCCTCCGATTAATACTTCGAGGCGAGATACATCGTTGACAACACTGTCAGGGCAAACTGAATATCCGCTTCCTGTTTTTTTTTGTTCTGGAGATTCCAATGGCGTTACGTAAAATACTTCATCTGACGGCGATGAAGATTTCTTCTCCTCTGCTGACCCTGGTGATGTCCCTGACGACGTCGGTGGTGAATATTGTTCTAGTGGAGGTGAAGGGGTACCGCCCCTAAGTGTTGCACCCTCCCCGGGGTGAATTCCCCATCTTAATGGTTTTTCAGTGGGACCCCTGTAGTTTGACGCTGTTGGTTCCAGAGGTGGGGGTCGCAAAGAGGAGCGCTCTGTAGGAGAACCTCTTGGATAGAATGTAGGAGAGAAAAGAGGGTGGTGAGGATCAAAGGAAAATGATTCAGGACTATCACTTTTAGGTGGTGAACCTTTATCTTTGGGTGACGAACTTTTACTTTTAGGTGACGAAATTGCCTTTTTCGCACTCGCAAATCTGTATTTAATAACATCTGATGAAAATTTTGTAAAATTTTCATCGCTGTATGTTATTGGTTTTCCTATACCACCAAAATACATTATTGCTAGCCAATCAATTTCGTCAAGTTTATCAACATCAATATCTTTTCGTAAAAGTAATCTTTTATTTTCCGGAGAATTATCCGCAGCCATCTGAACTCTTGAATCATAGTTGCGAGTTAAATGCAACATGTTTTCATCCAAATAATTTCCAGCAGGTATTTCAGGATTAATTTTAATCGAACCACTAGTCGGTGATGATTCATATTCGTGAACAATTATTGGTTCATCAATCTGATCTTTTTTCTTTTTCGATTTTCTCTCTTTTTTCTGAGGTGAAGTTTTTTCTTTTGGTCTAGCTCCTAATTCCTCTGGTTGAAATATTGGCTCCTGTGGTTGAATATCTTCCTGTGATGCTGCTTTTCTTCCTCGTTTTTTAGGTTTTGGTCTAGCTTCTAATTCCTCTGGTTGAAATATTGGCTCCTGTGGTTGAATATCTTCCTGTGGTGTTTCTTTTCTCCCTCGTTTTTTAGTTTTTTCCTTCTTCTCCTGTTGTTTTCTTTCTTTCTCTAGTTGTTTTCTTTCTTCCGCCATTTGCTTATTATATCTTTGTGTATCTCTTGCCGTTTCTAAAAACCTTCTGTAACGCGGATCCGCTGTCTTCCTTATTGATGTTGTTTGTGTGTAAATTTTATATACCATATCATACCAACTATCGCGAGTTGCATATCTTTTTTTCCCCACTGCAGTCAAAAATTCAGTTCGACTACTAAAATATTCCTCCGCAAATTGGCCAATCTCATCTATATTATACAATGTCGAGAGGGGCTGCGATATTATTTCCCATCCCTCATCGGTGAAATTTTCTCTTAAATTATCAATATTATATTTTCCTTTTATCATTGCGATTTTTCTTCCTCCCGGTTTTCCATCTCCAGGTTTTCCTCCATCAGTAATTGCAAGTTGTTGCGCCGCTGCTGCTATTGCTAATCGCTCGGGTAATGTTCGTGATTGATCCTCAATACCTTTCAACATAGGAAAGATTCCGCGTTTCTTGATATCTGGATCTTTTTCGTCGCCATATACAACCTGTTCAATTGTTCCGGTCACTGGCTTCAACCATTTTGCCGAAGTTTCGGAAATTCCATGTTGCATATCTTCGTAACCACGAACATTTCTCTTAAATAATCGTTTTGTCGGAATTAGCTTCTTTAATGCCGCTAATTGCTCTCGCGCTAATCTGGCAGAATGAGGCTCTCCAACTCTACTAACTTTCCGACTCATCTTATTTTCAATGATATTGTTTTATTGTGAAATAAAATTAGTATTCGCAACCCAATCTTGCAATCACAAACAAACTTTACCATACCCCCCCCCCAAATTTTGTTGTTTTTTTTTATGTCTGAAATTGCATCCTGGGTCGAAATTTCGCGGATTAATTTTCGTAGGAAGGTTTATTTCTGCAATCTGAGGCTTCTACGAAGAAATGTTGTGTGGGAGGCTTAATTTTATCTGAGCCACCTGGTCTGTACGACTTCCCTGCTGCTTGCATGTACGAGGGTATCAAGAAGGCGACCTCACCCCCACCTTCAAGACCGCCTTCCTCGACTCCAAAACCAGCGAAGTCATCAAAAAGGAGGTAAGACAGTTGAAGCGATGGATTGAGCACTATTGCTAGCTGTATGCAACCCAAAAAGTATACACTGACACCGCCTTGACGCCATCCAAGACATGCTAGTCATGGAGGAACAAGACATACCACCAACCCTGGAAGAGCTTGGAAAAGCCTGTGGGAAGACACCTGGAAGCGACGGCATTCTGCCTGAAGTCCTCAGGAGTGGGAAATCAGCATTGTTCCGGCCCCTGCCCGTACTCCTCTGCTTCTGCTGAAAACACGGACACATTCCCAACATCGTCAATTTGTACAAGAACAAAAGAGACCGTGGTGACTTCAAGAACTACCGTGGAATCTCTCTCTTCAGCATCGTCGGAAAGGCTTCGCCCGTGTCGCCTTGGCACGCTTGCAGACCCTTATAATCCACGTCTACCCAGAGTCAGAGTGTAGCTTTCGCCGGCCGGTCAACTGTAGACATGAACTTCTCACTACGCCAGTTGCAGGGGAAGTGTCGAGATCAGCAGATGCCCCTTTACATCGCCTTCATGTGCCTGATGAAGGCGTTTGACCTGGTCAGTCGGAGCGGCCTCTTCAGGCTCCTGAAGAAGATCGGCTGACACACACCCACCCTCCGATTGCTGGCTGTCGTCACGTCGTTCTATGAGAATATGCACAGCACAGTGTGCTTCAATGGCGCAACATCGGAGGACTTCCCAGTTATCAGCGGAGTTAAGCAAAGCTGCATCCTTGCTGATAAGCTCTTTGCCATCTTCTTCTTCTTCCCCAGTACGTACTGAAAGACTTCAGCGAGGGGTCTACATCCATACCAGGGCTGACGGCAAGCTATTCATCTTCGCTTGTTTCCGTGCTAGGATTAAAGTCACAGAGGTCCTCATTTGTGACTTGCTCTTCGCCGACGATGCAGCCTTAACATCACACGTGGAACATGGACTTCAGCAGCTCGTATGCCACCTCTCCCACGCTTGTAACAAGTTTGAACTGACCATCAGTTGGAAGAAAACGAACGTCATGGCGCAGGATTCAGACTCCCCTCCATCAATCACCATCGACGGGTACAACTTGGAAGTTGTTGAGAAAATCACATACCTCTGGTCTACCATCTCCAGCTCGCTCTCCATTGATTCTGAGGTGAACAGCAGGATTGCCAAGGTAGCAGTAGTGATAGTCAGACTGCATCCAAGGGTCTTGAACAACCTCAACCTTGCTGAAAAAAACAAACTGTGCGTCAACCAGGCCTGCGTCCTCAGCACACTTCCGTACTGCAGCGATACATGTACATTCTATGCGAGACATGAGAAGAAACTCAACAGCTTCCGCCTGAGATCCATACGCGCATTCTGCACATCCAGTGGCAGGGCAAGGTATCCACCACAGAGGTTCTGGAACGTACCAACATGAACATGCTGTTCTGAATTCTCAGCGAGTAGCGCATTCTCTGGTTCAGCCACGTCAAGATAATGAATCCAGGCCGCTTTCCCGATGATCTGCTATACGGGGAGCTAGCAGAAGGCGCACGACTGACCGTACCACCACATCTGCGTTACAAAGATATCCAAAAGAAGGAAATGAAGATAACCAACATCAACGTCAGCGACTGCGAGAGCTGTGCTAACAACCGCTCCACCTGACGCCTAGCTGTCAGACAGGCCATTCAAAAACCCGAGGAAGACAGGAAAATAAAACACGCTGAAACGAGAAACGTGAAGAAGGCGAAACAACAACTACACCATCCTATCCCGTGGCCGATCGGAGGCCAACACCTGCATGATCGCGACAAGGGGAGCACACTACTTGAATGGACTCATAAATAAGCAATTTTCCACTGCTGGTCCGTGTTGGTACAAATACCTTTCGCTCAAATACACCTGTAATGCCTTCTTCTTGGTACATATTCATGCTTTCGATGTTAAACTTTCAAAGTATCCTTTTGAAGTCAGTTGCCTCCACGATGTTGGTTAGATGGCATTACATACCACGGGAGGCGACTCATGAAATCAAATAGATGTCGCTAGGACAAAGCACTAAAATATCTACTCGATCCGCCTAGATGTAATTACGGTTAGCATATGGTAACATTGGCTTGCGATGTTGAAATATAGGTATTTGCAGCTTTTAATCATAATGTCATATGGGTTAGAATATTCTTCTTTTCTTTGTTCTAATATTTTAATCGTAATCATCCATAACTTTTGCACACTTTGTGGCATGAAAGTCTGCCGAGTGTTGGGCTTATACAATGGGGCTCATTTTAACACATCCTTAATTAATTCGTCTTAAATCTTTCATGTAACGTTTTTCTGATATTCACTTGAATTGTTTTCTATTTCTGTTTCTTGATCCTTTGTCTGTAACGAAAACAAGGTACATATCTTTCATGTCTCTCCCTCACTAATGAGTGTCGACTGGGACATTGTTCGGCCTTTTCTGTCAAGTCGATAAAAGAACCTCAGAAACAGTAGTGGGAATACACATAAAATTTATGAAATTGTTGATTCACTTTCGGCGGAGTGTACCACATATTAAAAAGTCGAATATTCCATTTTTAACATTGTCTCCTTTCTCCGCCACACACGTCATGTGAACAAAGTAGTTCCTAATAGTATTGCTAATGGCGGCGAAATACACATTAAATAGCGAAATACACATAAGATTTCTTTCTGGACTTGACAGAAAAGTCACAAGATGTTCCGATTGTTTTGGATGTATGTACCGGGCATCATGTAAGTCTCAAAAAGTGAAATGTTTGATAATATGTTGTAGTCAGAAGGTACAAGTGTGCTTACATTGTACACAACCCGCTGTAATAACAAACAAATATAAATGCATGTACTGGAACACTGTGTACATCAAATAATGCTTGCAATATTAAACTTCAGTAGGATTCAACCCTGCATTTATTCGAATTCTGTGTACGTCCATATCAGTAGATGCACTTGAATTTTGTGTGCGTCAGTAAATTAATGTAATATTTAATTTCAGTAGGATTTTCCCATTGTAGAATTTACATCTTCCTGATTTCATGTAAGTTTCACTAATATTGTATGCGAATACATAGATAATAAAGTACAACTATGCAGTATAGGAAAACGATTGTGCTTTCATTAAAATGTCATATTTTTTATGGTCAATATAAATGTCGTATTTGCAATCACTTTAACAATCAGACATGATGATGGTGTTGATGATGATGATGATGATGATAATGAATAATCATAATAATAATATTATTATTATTATTATTATTAGTAGTAGTAGTAGTAGTAGTAGTATTGACCGTCATAGCCTCGTCAGTCAGAAACCTATCTCACTGAGCTTTATAAATTTTGTACAATAAGAATGTGGTACAAAATGTCTTAAAGCACTGAGATCAAGAAAATATATATTTCTAACATATTCAGCTCAACAGATTTACAGAAATTATATCTCGCTTAGAAATGAGTATCTGGTTGTAATTCTTTATATGTGTGCCCCTCGCAAGCTTCCAACTGGTAACATTTGAGGTGCTCCCCCATCCCCCACCCCGCCCATGGCAGAAAGTTTACAAGAATTTTATATGTTTGTGACTTTATCCGGTATCCGATCCAAATAAAACAGGTTATTTTCATGACATCTCCCTTTTCTGTTGAATTCGGTTTTTTAAAGTATCCCTTTCGGTCCTTTTTTGCTTTTCATTGAGAGATCACACGCGATTTTTCGTGAAATCGGCAGTATTACACAGGGGGGTATTTTTTTTCTTTTTTTCTAATCATGTGGAGTCTTATGGTCCCTAACCCTGTATGCCACACATCGTGCAAGTATTTCATTAACATATTCTGCTTTTTTTAGGATTTAATCCCTGCGCATGCCTTCCATACTTCTTTCCAGTTAACCTGTCTGTTCCTTTCTTCCACGTTAATGGTGGTGTACCTGCTGAGGTCTTTTCTAATCAATTTGTGTATTTCTTTATCATAACTTACCTCCCACCGCAGTTGTTTTGTCCCTATAATTTAGTAAGACTTGCTTTATATTGTGGTACCTTCTCGGTGCCGCTAGTTGTTTAACTAATACATGCATACATTCATACATACATATGTGTGTATATATATATATATATATATATATATATATATATATATATATATATATATATATATATATATATATATATATATATATATATATATATTGAGGGACCCCGAGTGGCTTAGTGTTGTAAAGCGCTCACCGCTACGGATCACTGCCATCTCACCTTTGTCTGCATGGGTTCGAGACACGGGGTCGGCCAATGTAGGTATGTGAGAAAGTTTGCCAATAGCTTCTCGTGGGTAGGTGGTTCTTTCCCTTGTTCTTCCTCCGCCATTAATACTGGCCGCCATATAGTTGTAATTCAATATTCGCTATCCGGATGTCAAACGCAAATGAGACTTTTTGGCCTTCTAAGCAAAATTCGATGCATTAATGCGTCCCTAGACTGCAACTCTACTAGACTACATATAGCTCAAATGAACCTAAACCTAGAGGAGAATGATGAATTACAAACAGAAAAAAGGAAATTGATTGAATAAGTAAGAAAAGATAGTATACCCCAGGATAAATATGTACTCAACTGAGAAGTGCTAGAAAACCCTAAAGAAACAGGAAGCTCTGTAATGACAACTAATGCAGAGGAAGCAGAGAAAGAGCCATAAGAAATAACGTACAACACAAGATTCTCCAACATTGACGTTACAGCCATAATGGTGGATGATAACTCTCAGAAAAGTCAAGAGTGGGACAAAGATTTAAGCCCGAACAAAACGGGTAGATTGCTAACCCCTAGCAAGGAAGAGCACATACTGCTTAAAAACAGATTGAATGTGCTGACAGAGGAGGAGAGCTCTCTGTAGGGTGAGCCCCCTTCAGTAGAAACAGGGCCGGTGGACCTCATTGGACTAAAGCCATTAACGCCAACACCGATGACTAAAATAAGATTCAAAAAAGAAAAAATGGTACAATCTCTATTCAGCTCCTAGCAGGCAGTGATAATACACTGCCGGAGGACAAAGACTCACAAAACACACAAAGCGAAAGGATGACAACAGTTGTAAGAAAAGATGGCGGATAAACCTCAAAATGAGACAAAAGGACAGGACACGGAAAGCGACACGGATAGTGCAAATAGACAAGGACAAAGGAAGTGAAAGCGAGGAAGAGGACGAAGACAATACTAAAATTGACACGGAAATAGAAGAAACGGAACTGCAAGAGAGAGAACACAGAGACAGATAACAAAGACGAACTAAATGATAATTCTAACAGTAGAAATGATGGTGGGGCTGCGTGGGCGGTGCCCCCGGCAAAATAGACAGTAGGCCTACAAATAAAAAAATCATTAAATTGTTAATAGTCATAATCATACACTTATAAACATTAGTAAGGAATAGTATCAGGAGATGCGGGAACCTGATGTGGAAAATAATGGAAGGAAAAAACTTCAGTTTAGCTTCAATAAATACAAATGGACTTGATAGAATAAAATATTTAAATTAATTAAATAAACTGAATATGATATCATTTTAGTACTCGAAACTCATAATAAGTTTTCAAAAGAACTAGTAGCAATGATAGAAGATAAACTGAATGCTATAGTAATTCTTAATAATTACAAAAAGGATGATACGAGAGAGGTCGGGGTGGCAACAATAAACAGAAATATAAGGTATTTAAATTGAGATACTGTAAATGAAAAGGTATTTTTTGCAGGGAGAATGCCACATAGATTAGTATCAAATTTTCATATAATAAATGTTTATTTTCCAGCAAATAAATATATAAAAAAGCAAGTTTTAATGGATAATATGCATAAATACCTAAATAATAACTCAATGGAAAACTTAATAATGGGAGGTGATTTTAACTGGGTTGGAGCAAATAACGATAGAACATTAGAACTCACACCACATGATATAATTTTTAAACAAGAAATGTAAAATCTTTTATAAAGGCATAAGTTGATATATATAAGAAGAAAAATATTATTAGAATTAAATACATTGATGAATATAATGATAAACAAGCCAGTAGGCTAGACACATTTTATGAAACCAATTATGGAGAGGATATCTATAAAGTGCTGAAATAACAGAAGATTAAAAATCGGATCATATGTTAATAAATATAGAAATTTGTTTAAAAAATATGGTTAAATGGGGAAAGGGGGTATGAAAAATCAATAATATAATGTTAGAGGAAAATGAATTTATAGAGACAATTAATAAAGAAACTGGAGAATTCGTCAAACGAGGAAACAGAGACATTATTAGAAAATGGGATAGTTTAAAAAATATATTTAAGAATATTGCCAAGAAGTTTTCAAGAAAAGAAGAGAACTGCAGAAAATGGAGAAGGAGGAAATTTAAAAAAAAAACAACTAGGGAAAACAAATGCATAGGAAAATAAAAACAAACTAAGAGAAAGATTCAATAAAATTTTAGAAGAAGAAAATAAAGGAAGGGAAATAAGGGCAGGGAAGTTTACAAAGTTCTATCAAAAAGCAGAAGGATTGTATAGGCAAGCAGATCTGAGAATGGGTGGGGAAAATCATCTAGAACAATTAAGGAATAACAACAAAATGTTAACAGAGAAAACGGAAATCAAGGATCAGTTAGAGAATATTATACTGGATTATATAAAACTCAAAATATTGATACAAAAATCATAAATGAATATTTAAATGGAATAAGATGTGAGAGAATATCGTCAAAACATAGAGACAAATGTGCCGAGTTCAAAACATAGAGACAAATGTGCCGAGTTCAAAAGAAGAAGTACAGAATACAAAGAAACAACATGCGAAAGGGAAACCCCAGACAGAGGCGTACTCACTGCGGAATTCTATCAAACATTCCAAGGTGAGTTATCGCCGATCTTTGAATCATTGTACAGTAATATATTTTTAAAATAATGAAACAATGTCGCCGTCAATGAGGGAGGGTTTCATCACATTAATCTACAAAGGAAAGCGAGATAGGGAAGACTTCAAAAATTGGAGGCCATCTTCCTCCTAGACATATATTATAAGATTATATGTAGAATCCTAGCAAATAGAGTAAAGATGGGAATGTATAACATAATAAATATAAACCAATCATGTGGGGCAAAAGGGAGGGATATTCAAGATAATATATTAAGCATAAAAACAGTGATATATTTTATACAGGAAACATGTCAGAAGGGTGCCATGGTTTTTGTCGGCCAAGAAAAGGCTTTTAATGAATTGGAACATAACTACGTACAGAACGTTCTAGAAAAATTGGGATTTGGAAATTATTTCCGAAGATGGACTAAAATCCTGTACAAAACGATAACTTTAAGAGTACTGGTAAATGGTGCAATCACGGAGAAATTTGAGATACAGAGGTTAGTGAGGCAACGATGCTCACTGTCAATGCTATTATACGTGATAGCAATTGAAATCCTAAGTATAAATATAAGGAAAAACCAAAACATTGAGGTGATAAAAAATCACAATTTAAAAGAAGAAGTCAAAATGCTTCAACGTGCAGATGATTGTGCTAACTTCATACGGGATCCAATATCCTTTAAGCACCTGGTAAAATAATTTGAGTATTTAGGAAACGCTTTCGAGGTAAAAATAAATCATGATAAAACTGAGATACTAAAAATAGGAAACTGGCCGGGAAAATCATCCTGGACTCCCCCATCCTATCTGATAAAAGATCACTTAAAAAGCATTAGGAGTTTTTTTATGGAAAAGAAGACGAGTTGGAACACTACAAGAACATGATAAAGAAAATCAAAGAAAACACTAGTATCTGGGCACTTACGCCTCTTTGCATAATGGAGCGGGCATAAGTGGCCAGGACATATTTGTGCTCAAACATAAACTACATACTAAAATCAATAGATATTGAAAACAAGAAACTAAATAAACTAGACAACGAAATTATTAAATATATATGGTGATACAAGACACGCTATATAAAGAAGCAAACCTTATATAGGGCGAACAATGGGGTGGGGGGACTAGCATTACCCAGCCAAATACTACTGAAATGTACCAACAATATAAATAGAATAAAAAGAATAAATACCGAATCTAAAACATCATGCGATGCCCTGTACGTATACTGGTAGGGGTTTGCAATCAGAAATAGATAAGATATATACAAAAATAAAACCCTAGCAAAACAACTGGAAGTACCCAGAAAATTTAAGAATATCAAGTAACTTTTCGTTAAATATAGAGACAGAAGAAACTTATGGGGAGTGGATATATATAAAACTTATGAACGGTTGAGGGAGGATATAAGAAAAAAGTATGCGGAGCAAAGTTGAGCAGGAAAATTGGGATGTAAATTGGGACAGGGCATTGGAGCACTGATCAAACATAAGATCCCTAAAGATGCAAAGCCTTATATTTAAATATATGCACAACTCATGGCTAACAGGGGAAGTAGCCATGATAATGCATATAATTAAAATAATGCCAAAATGTCCGATGTGCAAGACAGTAAATTTCACAAAGGTAATGCAATAGTGAAATGTAAAAAAAAAAAAACCTGAAAGAATTAACTTAATCACGGAAATATGTAAAATAGAGAAGTACCGGACTAATAATATTGTTATCAACAAGTGACCTGATAAACAAGATATCATAACTATGGGGGTAAGATGGGGGATGACTTCGGTTTACAGCCCATTAATAGTTAGTGTGTATTAATTATTGTATAAGTTGTAATCATTAAACTGAAACTAAATAATGTGGGATGATTAAACTTGCACAGGACACTGTGTTGACATTTAAGAGCTTGTTTATTAAGTGTTGACACTTAAGCTTACAATTCACTAGCTATACTCTGGATATAACAGGCATGGAAACTTTGAGTGGGATGCCAGGAACTTGACAAGATATTTATGATAAAGAGCTAGTTAACAGATATCACTTAATCAACAAACGAGAACATATTTTGAGGACTTGAGAAATTATTTAAATTTCAAATGGAAAATCTTAGACGTCTTAGGATAATTCGCAGTCTTAGAAAGGAATATTTGTACTTTACATATTAGCATACGCGAGTAAATATGTAAAACACGACACTAGTTAAATCGACATTTCTTTCAACATTGCGTCACGAACAATAGCATACTGTTATTACCAATAATTTCGTAACAAGATTACTAGGGAATATCCGAACATTAGTTGCTAATGGAAACTATTGAAGTACCAGTATGAAAAGGAATCGACGTACGTATCACCTTAAAAAAATACCGTTGTTTTTTCCGTGCACTATCTCTCTATCTATCTTACTCATTCTCTCTCTCTTTCTCTCTCTCTCTGTATATATATATATATATATATATATATATATATATATATATATATATATATATATATATATATATATATATATATATATATATATATATATATATATTGTTTATTTATATGGTGGGGAAGGAAATTAATCTTTCAATAAATATTCCTGATTTGATAAATGCGATAGTTTAAAGGACAGATGGGAGACATTACTAATTTTCCAAGAAAAGCTCATACATTTGTTCTCTTAACCTTGTTCCCTTGGTCCTCTAAATCGTTTGCCAGGAAGTTCAAAAGAAACCATGTCAAACTTGAAAAGGAATACAACCGCATTGCAATTGTAAAGAACAATTCAATCAAAAGAGGTAAAAAAATTGGTAAATCTGCCAGGTGGTGCTTTGAAACATAGTTGGCTAAAATTGAACAGGATATATTAGTTTCTAGTTATTATATTCGGCGAGAAATACAGATAATCAAGCGGGGTAACATAAATAGCTAGAAAACTAATACCTTTTATATTTATGTTCACTAAAAAGATTGTTAAAGTTCACAGGTGGGATTTATTTATCTGCATGCAATACTGTACATCGCGTAATCTCTTTGCCTACAATTAACTGGATGTAACACTGTTAAGGTAGGTGATCGCGTACGTCTTCAATTCTTACACGCCATATGTTCTCACCGGCATTATAGCCGGCAAATAGATTGTCCGACAGTGTCGTGGAATTGAATGTTGACTCTCGATGAATTGTTAGTATCTCGAGTGTTTAACCGATTTACTGGAGCTGGTATTCATCTTTAAATGTATTATTGCTTATAATCCGCTATCTCCCTCCTTCTCTCTCTCTCCCTGTCTCTCATTCTGTCTCTCTCTCTCTCTCTCTCTCTCTCTCTCTCTCTCCTCACTGACAGAGAATATACATACTTATTACACAGTAGGGTTTATTCCAACGGATGTTTATTAGGGATTTACCAGAGTTTATGAATGTATCACGCACAACCCCTCCCCCGCCGTGATACAAAGGGGGACGAATGGACAGGCCTGACTTCTGAATAGAGGGTATGGACAAGATCTACTAAATACAGAATAAGGGGAGGACCAACACTCTATCTAGGAACTGCACACAGCTATGATCTTTACTCAATGACCTTTATTTGTACTTGTCAAATAGCATTAAACATTTCCTTACACACAAAGAAAAGTCCACTTCTTTGATACTTCACATTGTTTGCACATTCTAAAACAATGTTAAGCGCTGGACAGTATTTTTAGAACTGTACACTTCAGTCTTTTGTAATACATCTGTAGAGCTTGACCAGGTTACGGATAATGAAATGTCCCTGAAATGACCTTAGAAAATGAAGTAATCCCTTTCTGTACTGGGCTTTTTCCGTTAATACGATTGTCGTGAATGAACAATAAAAAGATTAATATGGTATAAGTTATAATATTGGACCATACCGAAAACCATTCTGAACAGTCAGATGGAGTCTACTCTATAATGGAACTAGAGGATAGAGTGCAAAACTCTGATTAGTTGACGAGGCTCTCACTTTCAGCCCTTGGCGCATAGAAATAAAAATATCAGGACCACATAGCACTGTCCACATGCATCAGTATTGTACTGATATAGATTGCTACGTCAAAATTATAACAGTGCTTTCTTCTAAGTCCATAGTGTAGTTTTTAATCCTGCCATGCGCATTTTATTCATGTAACCCTCCTCGAAATACGATGAATTATAAAACTATAGGAATACTTATTGTTATCAATTAATTTGCCTGCTAGAATACTAATATATGATACAGCAATTTATTAATTGATTTATTCAATGTCTGACTGATTGATTTGATTGTTGTTTGGTAAGTTGGTTGGTCAATTTGTCTATCATTTTTCTTTCTTTCTTTTTTCTTTCTTTCTTTTCGTTCTTTCGTGCTTTCTTTCTTTTTCCTTTCTTTCTTTCTTAAATTTATAATAATTTTAATAAACTTGGGCACTTTACCCATTTTGAGATTTCTATAGTCGAAGTAAATGGAAACTGAAATATTCCAATCGTTAAATTAAATAATCATGTGTTTGTACCATTGTGACAATTGCCGAGCGAATGATATGTTAGTTGTATATACAGTTCTGGTTCTGTGGGGCAAAAACATAAGTACCATAGAAAGTTGAAAATTAAAAGAGTATCTAGGTCAACTTAAAAACAATCAAACAATCTAAGAAAGACGAGAGGAAATAGGAAATGAATGATAATGTGCTGGCCTCGCTCTTCAGCTGAGCCCTTCTCAATGACAAACTAAATAAAAATGTCGCGTGACTCATCCGATTAAAACAGATAATTGTGATGAACAATACTCTTTTGCCTCTTTTTACTTGGAACTAATCAGATTAAATCAAAGATTAATTTAGTGGGTTTAGTCATTGTTTAGAGTTTGAATAATTCGAATGACGTAAACTCTTTCATGAATGGGGATATTTGTAATAATTTACTGATATATTAGAGTCAGTTGTATATACTTGGGCAGTTCAGTGTGAACAGTTATATATACTTGGACTGAGTCCTTTCGTTTCTTAATAAGGAACATATATTTTTTTTATTTAGTTGTGGACATCTGTATAGTGAAGATAGAAAAAAGTTAGGTATAATCCACGTGTTTATTTACACGGACAAAGAGGAGTTGCTAGCTGGTATGAATTGTGGAATACTATGTTCATTTTTGCCCGTCAAAACCCATACCCTTTCGTTGTCTCTCTAGAAATGGTGTGATGCCACCAATATCGTCACCGTAATTGTTGCATAACATCTACAAAACAATACTGGACTTGTTGTATATACTGTATATTATACCACATATATATTTGTTTTAAATCCAGAACAAAATTCAAAGAAGGTTGTATTTTATTCACAGGTGCTGCAGAGTGTTCATTTTTATGTAGCACTTCACTGGACAGATGAAAATAGTGTTAAATCAATGAGCACACATCGGACAAAGAAGAATAAAAGTAAAACGTAAGTAAAAAGACTAGACTGCAAAACAGACATTTTAAGTCCGTCTAGTAAGGCTTATACAGGTGGTCCTCGAATTCAGGCCAGAAAGCATACTTAGTGCAAAAAGAGTTGCATATCTTTCTAGATATGTATATAATTATTGTTATTTTAATATGTGTATTCAGTCTTAACCGTTTCATCGTTCTGGATTGCTTTTCTGTGATGAATAGAGCGCTATCCTTGTCACACTTTGTATTTCTATTATCTGTACGTAGTTTAGACAGTAATTCACAACAGCAATAAACACTTGGTGCTTTGTCGGCAAAAATCTGATTCACGTGAACTTAGACCTATTAGAAAAAAAACCCAAAACAAAACAAAAAAAAAAAAAAACAACCAGGTGAATGTTACAATAAATCCTATGAGATCAATTTTATAAATTTATTCATCTAGATTTTGACTTTTTAAGCATAAATCCGAAGAGTGTTTATGTTGACAAAAATATAGATAGAGACATAAAAAAATCAGAGAGAGTGAATGAGAGTATAAATTATGTACACACCACAAATATATAATATTGATCGTAATGCTGCATGTTAAATAATTATTATTTAAGGGGCCAGGGGCCAGATTTTATGTACAAATTAATATCGCTTCCACCTGCTAATATAAAAAGTCATAAAAAATAATACATCAGTGAGGTAAAAAGTCAATATTTTTGGATAGGTATTATGAAGCACATCATAATCATATCACACACTTGAGCTGACAAGTCTAGTGAAGTTCTTAGAATAAAATGTTTATTCACCCCAACCCCTATTGTATACATGCATTGTTCACATCCGAAGGTAATTTTTGAAAGCATGTCGTGCTCACAGTGCAAACGCAAGCCCTTTCCCTGGGTGATACTTTTGAAAAACATTGTCTACTAAAGAGTTTGACACAATTCAGAATAGTTGTCATCCAAGCCGTTATTGAGATATTCTAATTGCCTTGAACTCATGTGTCTACTGCTATGGTTGGCGGGCCCCAAGTGGCCGAGTGGTCTAAAGCGCTCACCGTTCCGGATCATTGCCATCTCACCTCTGTCTGCGTGGGTTCAAGTCCAAGGCTCGGCTAGCGTGGGTACGTGGGAAAGGCTGCCAGTAGCTTCTCGTGGGTCAGTGGTTCTTCCTTGGGTTTTCCAGGGTTCTTCTTCCACCAGTTATATTGGCCGCCATGTATAGCCTATCTTGTGCTGAAAAATGGCGTTAAACCCTAGAACAACCAACTAGCTATGGTTGGCTAGCTCTGCTTTCCAGCCGACCATTGGTATTTCAGTTGCTACATAATGTGCAGTGACTATGGGAGGTAGACATGCCTCACATCGGTTTCAAGAACAACACAAACCTGAAACACCTAGTCACAAATATATCCATCTCTTTAATTATTACACAATAATAGCTCAAAATCTCACACCATACCCTTAACTTAAGAAATTTGCCATGGGCCAATATGCGAATCTGCCCGCTGCCACCAAAAGTGCCTGTGAAAAGAGATGGACTCAGGCACACCCTCCTGTAATTTTTGTTTCCTTCTTTTTCCATTAGTTTAATTGATTTCAGGTTTTAGCTACAGATGAGATTCAGTATCAAAGTTCCGTGATATATATATAGGCTATACATCGCGGCCAGTATTAATGGCAGAGGAAGAACCCGGGAAAACCCCGGAAAAAGAACCACCGACCCACGAGAAGTTACCGCCAAGCTTTCTCACATACCCACATTGGCCGAGCCCGTGTCTCGAACCCATGCAGGCAGAGGTGAGAAGGCAGTGATCCGTAACGGTGAGCGCTTTAGAACACTCCGCCACTCGGGGTCCCTGAAATTAGTGTACTACTACAACTATTAGTACCAATAGTAATAATCATAATAATAATTACGAAAATGACAACAACAACAATAATAATAATACATTAATAATAGATTATTAATAATAATAATAACAATGATAATAATAATTACAATTATTATTATTATCATTATCATTATTATTATTATTATTATTATTATTATTATTATTATTATGTTACTGATTGTTTCGTGGATGAATTGACGCATATAATATCTCTTTATTTCAGTCTGAACTATGTACGAACGATCTAATTCCGTTTTCAATGTGACTCTTTATATGGACGGTAGGGCTGATTGCGAAGCATCGGCAGAAAGTGCACTGCCTTCAGCGTGGCACGAATTCCCCGAGTTTTCGGGGTCAAGCACTATTGATCCCCGTCTAAGTCTCGCAGCAGTCAAGGCGATAGAAAGCAACAATATGTTGCCAATTATAAAAGAAGAATTAAAAAGCAAAATTCAGTTTAAGAGGATGACAGGGGGAAGAGAAGAACTGATGGTTGATTTCACTGAAAAGCCCAAAGCTGAGGTACCTCAACTTTTGTACAATGTTAATCAAATAATTATTGTTCTGATTACGATATTATGGTATTTTATGTTTCCGTTCTTTTTAGCTTTTAGTTACAAACTTGCCTTTGTACTGCACATTTAATGACTGTTTTAAGTTTTGATACCAATTTCTAATAAGAACATTTACCTATATCAACAGATCAATTCGTTCAGCATTTTACATCATCTGATATAGTAGTCCGAAAAACCCAACTATGAATTTTCAAACATAACGGGACCGCATTTCTAAAATACATTGTCCATAGAGCATGAATATACAGCAGTAGTAATCGAAATACATTCTGACACAATCACACAGTTGTGCCTTGAACTTCTGTGGGGTGTATATGGGTTCAGTTTCAATTTTCTCCATTATTGTCAGAGTTTTGAACATTGTTTACAATCTCTTTTAAATGAAGGGTTTAAGGACAAGTTCGCACAAGTAATGTCGACTAGGGCCGGCCTTTGGCGGATTGGTCCGATTTGGACCAATCGGGCAAAGCGCTCACAGGGGCCATGCGCGTTAGGAATTTGTAAAACTAAAGCGATGGAAGAAAATTTTTAATTTAATATCATATAAAACTTGTTTAAAAGTTTATTTCTAAATCCCGTGATCAGAGGGGGCCCCGCGCGTAAATCAAGGGGGCTCAGCCAAAAGGATCCAAATCGGGACCAGCGTTTTCTAAGTCCTTTCCTCATGTCGACAGATATAAATGTTTGATTTGAATAGTTGATATTAGTATTAATCTTATTATCAGTTGACAGCCGAAGAAAAGGAGAAAGTTCAAAGGAGACGAGAACAGAACAGAATGGCGGCAAGAAGATTCCGCGAGAAGCAGAATACACTGGGTACGCAACTGCAGAAGGTAAGCTTTTGCACTTAAAAAGTTTTTTTTTTTAAAAACCAAAAAAAAAAAAAAACCAAAAAAAAAAATAACAAAGTAAAACAAACAAACAAACAAAAATAAAAACCAAAAAAAACAAAACAGATAGGTTTTCTTGGATATTCTTTTATAGTGTCTTTAATGGACATAAGGAAAAGAAAAGCAGGTAACGTAAACTCCAATTTGGGTATGATCCAAATTTGTAAGAGAAAGATTTGTTGAAATATGCACGACGACTAGGATTGGAGAAACAAAGCTCGAGATTAAGCAAGTTAAGCAGAGATTTACCTTTATTGACAAATGCTTGAAATGTAAGATTTAGCTTGAACAAACGCTATAGAATGAAAGATGAAACACTTTTAGAATATTCAAAAATTATTGTATTGGGGTAAAGTTGAGGAAATAAATACCATTAAATATACAGTAGCGATTACGTATAAAGTAATCGGATTCGTATATATAAATTTCCTTCTCGTGTTTTG
The DNA here is from genome assembly GCA_028554795.2 of Sinohyriopsis cumingii. Classification (NCBI taxonomy): domain Eukaryota; kingdom Metazoa; phylum Mollusca; class Bivalvia; order Unionida; family Unionidae; genus Sinohyriopsis; species Sinohyriopsis cumingii. The sequence goes on from CM068838.1 coordinate 36,190,856, forward strand.
ATGACTGCCGAAAGACCATTTGCTAACAGTGCATTAATCCTGATGCGTCTGATTGTGTTTGTGCTGATGCTGCTGATTTTATTATTATTATTATTATTATTATTATTATTATCATTATTAATAGCAGTAGTAATAGCATATAATCCAATATATATATATATATATATATATATATATATATATATATATATATATATATATATATATATATATATAATTTATTTATTCATATTTACACCATTCCTTTCAGGAAACACAGGAACTTGAATCTAACAACACATCCTTGAAAAATCAAATACGAGAGCTAAGGAAAGAAAAGGAAATTCTTTGGAGGCAGCTTCAGTCACACCTGTCTGTTTGTTCTAACGTCACTGGCACCTATATGCAGCCAAGTTTCCCATCGTGACGGTTGTAGAAGCCGATTTACAGTTGTATGAGGCCCCTTAGAGAGATAAGGCATTCTGGACCAAGTATTGTTTTGTTCTCCATTGTATAATTACTCAGGTTAACTCAGTCGGTATACAGGGTCCCATTTAAACGAGCGATCCGACAAAATATTCCTCCGGATCCGTCAATGAGACGCAATTATTGAACAAAAGAGGACAAAATATGAGGTTCATACGGTTGACATTTTTGTACAATGTTGCTTTTTTCGTACGTGAGATTAAAAACAAATAGTATGGTAGTCCTAAAGATAGCGTTTCCATGCCATATATATAACTCAAGGATATGAAAGAGATGTTGTTGTACTTTATTTAATGCCGATTATGTGGCATGATATTTTTAAAGGATTAAACGTGATATAAAAGAGTAAAAACCCTTACATTTTCTATACACATGTATATTTTACTAAAGCTTTGTACTGGTATATAGTAAGATCTACATGAACATACGGATGACGTTTTTTAATATTTAGATATGTTGTTTATGAAGCTATTCGTAGCACGATATTTATTTTTGTAACATGTTGTCTTTAATGAGTTTATATGGCTTACATTTTGTGGAGACATTGTTGACTGATGTTTGATATAGTAATCAATTTGGCGTTGGTATGTGTTTCCGTCTTTACTTCAGTCAATACCGCAATGTTAGGATAGAGCGTCTCGACAAGAAGAGATTTTCTTGTTGATCTGTGTTTTACGATATACAAAAATCCTATCACTTTCTATACAGACAATTGCTGTTTCAGTTCTTGTTTTCTTTTAACTTTTATAAGATGTACGATCCACGTGGTTTAACTTTTGGTATATTTTATTTGATAATAAATGTCCTAATGTCCAAACGCAATGAAAAATTAATAATTTTTGTTTTGTGTTATAAATTTAGGTTTACTCAGATATTATAAAACCATGAGAATATTTTTATTTGCACTTCTGATTGCGTGTGATCTTTATGTATGCATGTATGTATGTATGTATGTATGTATGTTACATGTAATAACATATTCACGAGTATTTTCATGGTAAAAATATTATATATAACATGACGTAATAGGTCATTTTCTTATAGTTCATTTTGCATATCATGAATTGAAATTTAGAAAGATTTCATTACTAACGTGAAACACTGGTTCAGTTTGTTTTGTTTTTTGTTACATCAAATTTTCAGGAAAATAACTTTCAATTAACCCTTTAATTTGCTGGTGTCTCTAGTATTCAGGAATGTCTGTTGTATTATCATAATACTATGTTGTCTGTGCAGTGTTCTGCTTGCTTGGAATCCATTGTATGATGCATGTGAAGGTGAGAAGAGTCGATAATGTTTCTACTTTTTCAATATAGTTAAACGTATGCGATGATATGGAAATGTATTGGGAATTTTGTTGTTTTTATATAACGGCCTGTTTGATACGAAAGGGATGTCATTATGACCTATATCGTTTGTAATTATTGTCAATTATTCAACACACTTGTTTTAATTTTATTGATGTCGTGTTATATTAACATAATGTTTTCCTTTTCTCCTAAAGCTGATAATAGAATATCGTTCAAAGCGAGGTTGAAAACCACAATCTTATGTGGCCCCGGATGTTCGAAAACACATGATATGATTGTTTATTGGTTTGTTTCCTTTGACAGTTTTAAGAAGTTAATTCTTAAATTTAGAGTATATGATAAAGTTGCACGTTTTCTCTAGCATTTCAAACCATTTTACATTATTTTTGTAATTACATTAAACTTTTAAAATCTGGGCGAAAATACTTTGTGTTGTTTCTGTATATATATATATATATATATATATATATATATATATATATATATATATATATATCTGCAATGTTCCACGTCATTCTAGAATTTCCAGTTTCTAACTGATACTCATGCAAACAGGTTTTATTCATCAAACGCATCCGACTTTGTTGTCTAAAGATCCATACTATTTGTATCAACGTCATTTGGTAGGTGTTAACTAATCTCATTAGTCTGCATTCCTTCATCTGAGGAGGCAATTTAAATAGCCTTTGTCTAATCTTCTGTTTACCTTCAATGATTAAAGACAACATAATCCGACACAATAACATCAGTAATAGTTGCACTCACCCCCACTCCCGTCCTAATACGTGTCGCTGATTTGAAACTGGATAAAGGTCATCAGCTCCTATTCAGGCCTTGGAAACCTTAGTAGACAGGTACGTCAAATTTAGTCCTGTTCTCATACAGTAATAAAAATAACTTTCTTACATGCAAACATGCTTTTCTTGGTAAAAGGGAAGAAGTCCTTAAAAATTAGGTCAGAACTCGAACAAATCTTTAAATCCCTATCTGGGAATGAACATATCGAATTAGGTCTTGTTGTACATATGTCATCATCATCATCAGTCTCATGACCTAATGTGGTTGTTGAGGCACTGTGCTGCTGAACATCTGACCAGTTCCCTCCACTTGTCTCGATCATGTGCCAATTCCTGTGTCTCCGCAAAACCTTTCCTGGTCCATTCTGTGATGTTGTCAGTCCACTTTTTTCTCTGTCTACCTCTCCTTCTGCCACCCTGGACGCTGCCCTGCAGGACTGTTGTGGATAGACTGTTGGCTCTAGTGACATGGTCATACCATTTCAGCTTTCTCTTTTTGACGGTGGTGAGGAGGTCCTCATATTGGCCTACTTCGCGCCTGATGGTGTTACGCACTTCTTCATTTGTGATGTGGTCCATGTAAGAGATGCCAAGGATAGTTCTGTAGCATCTCATTTCAAGTGACTGGATTCTTCGTTGTAATTCTGCTGTCAGGGTCCATGCCTCACATGAGTACAAAAAGACTGAGATGACTAGAGCTCGCAATAGTCTGATTTTAGTTTCAGACAGATATTCTTGTCTCTCCAGATGGGTCTTAGCTTTGACATAGCTGCCATTGTTTGTGCTGCTCTTGACAAAATTTCTGCTCTTGATCCATCTTCAGTGATTATGGAACCAATATATTTGAACTGGCTCACTGTTTCCAGTTCATGTCCTCTGACTTTAATCTTGGATGAGATTTGTTTGCCACTATTTGTCATCAGTTTTGTCTTCTCAGCGCTTATCTCCATGTCAAATCTGGAAGATGTTTCATCCAGGTTCTTCACTAAGGTGGCTAGCTCGTCTTCACTGCCTGCCAGCCCATCAATGTCGTCTGCAAAGCGGAGGTTGGTGATGTTACGCCCTTCAATGCTGACTGTCCCACAGTGGTTTCCCGGGGCTTCGCTCATGATGCGCTCTAAGTAGATGTTGAAAAGCGTGGGTGACAGGAGACAGCCTTGACGCACTCCCACTGTTGTCTGGAACCAGTCCCCCACAGCACCTTGGGCAATTACTGCACTGGTAACCTTGGCGTACAGCTGCTTGATGGTACTGGTTAACTTTTGACCCATGTTATACTTCTTCATTGTGGTCCACAATGCCTCACGCCACACTCTGTCAAAGGCCTTTTTGAAATTTATGAACACATGATAGATGTCTTGTTGGTGCTGCGAGTACTTTTCGCACAGAACCCTGAGATTGAATATTTGTTCTGTTGTGCTTCTTCCACTCCGGAACCCGGCCTGTTCTTCAGCAATTATTTCTTCTGCTTGTGGTTTCAGTCTGTTCAAGATGATCTTCAGCATTACCTTACTAGCATGGCTGATCAAACTGATAGTTCTGTAATTTTGGCACAGCTGGAGATTGCCTTTTTATGGAAATGTTATAATCAGTGACTGGGTCCATTGTGTTGGCCATTCACCTGTCTGCCAGATCTTGTTGCAGATTTCTGTTAGTAGCTCTTTCACTGATTCTCCCCCATTCTTGATAAGTTCAGCTGGGATGTTGTCTACTCCAGCTGCCTTCCCATTCTTCAGTGCTCTTATTGCTGACTCCACCTCTTCTTTGAGAATTGGGAAGTCATCATCATTTGAGGAGTTTGGAACTTCAAGCACCTCTGGGTCTCCTGTGGAATGATATTTGTAGAGTTCTTTGCAATACTCAGTCCATCTTTCTGCAATGTCACTCGCTTCTGTGAGGCATTTTCCATTTTTGTCTTGAATGGTACTGACTCTTGATTGGTTCTGTCTGGTGAGGTCTTTCACAATTTGGAATGCCTTTTTGCTGTTATTCTTTATCAGACTGCTCTCCATTTCTGTGCACTTTTGTCCAATCCAATTTTCCTTTGCTTTGCTCAAGTTTTTTCTGATATTCTTGTTTAATTCTCGGTACTTCAATGCCCCTGTTATGTGTCTGGTGTTTTTAGTTCTCTTCGGGCATCACACAACTTCAGAATCTCTTCTGTAACCCAGGGTTTTTTCTTCGGGCGATGGAGGCCAATGATGTCCTTGGCAGCTGCTGTCATGACTGTGTTGAAGGTGTCTGTCATTGGTCAGTGGCAGATGCTTTATCTGCTCGGGAAATGGACGCACCCGCCCATCCACGAGTCTCCTGCTGCCTTGCAGGTCGACTTTGGTTAGCCAAAGGCTAAGGGAGTAAATCCTAAAAGAAAATCCGGAGTGGAGACCCTAAGGCAGCTGGACGATGTATTACATCCCCTTCTGGCAATTCCTTGGTCTGGAGAGGGATGGGCTCCGCCAGACGACTTTTGCCCAAGACACACTGATAATGCTGGACAAATCTGAGCTTACAATACCGGATCGGTCGTCGCCCGGGTCAACAAGGACCGCGCCTGCCGTTGTCCACCAGGACGGAGGTGACAAGTGTGCTACTGGTACTATGCATACAATCAGAGCGAGAGACAACATTGCCATCGCCACCTGGAACATTAGAACTCTAGCGCAAATTGGAAGACTCCAAGAGTTGACACATGAGCTGGAACACTACACATGGCACATTCTGGGACTCTGTGAAGTTAGATGGAAATCCCTAGGAGAACACCAAACCGAAGATGGGCATATATTATAGTATAGTGGAGAGTGTGACAAGTCCATAAATGGAGTAGGCTTCCTTGTAAACAAAGCCATCAAGAGATCTGTGCTTGAATGCTGCCCCATATCTAGCAGAATCATTTCCATTCGTCTGAAAGCATCTCCCTTTAACATCACAATTATCCAAGTCTATGCTACAACTACCGACCATGATGATGAAGAAATAGAGGAGTTTTACAACAAACTACAGGGTATTCTAAACATGGTCAGTAAGAAAGATATCCTCATTGTCCAAGGAGACTGGAATGCCAAAGTTGGCAAAGATGCTCTAAAAGACTGGGAAATACATTGTGGACCTTCTTGCAATGAGCTTACCAATGAAAGAGGGAGACGGTTGCTCGAGTTCGCAAGCTACAACAACTTGGTACTAGCCAACACCCTGAGACAACATAAAGCTTCACGATGCTGGACATGGCACTCACCAAATGGAACCCATCACAACCAGGTCGACTACATACTGGTTCAAAACCGTTACCGATCTGGCATCAATAGAGCCAAAACAAGGACATTCCCAGGTGCTGATGTTGGGAGTGATCACGACCTCGTGATTATGAACTTCCTAGTGAGGCTGAAGAAAATTAACAAGCCAAAGAACATCAGGCTCAAATTCAACCATGAACAACTGAAGGACCCTAACATCTGCAAGGCATTCCAAGCCACAATTGGAGGAAAATTTGCTCCACTCCTTGTGATGGATGGGGATGTCAGTGAGATGACAGATGAGATGTACATATGTACATACATATAATTGTTACAGTACGGTGTTACAGAAGGTACATGGGCGGATGGACAGACAACATGAACCCAATATATGTTAAAGATCGCGACTGCTGTTACGACTCTATGGTGTGTGTATGTGTGTGCGTGTCCGTGTGTGTCTGTTTGTGTGATTTGGACTTTTAACTTAGCTTTAACAATGTTTCAGTCACATACGATGTCTGCAGTGTAGCAGTTTATAGTGTTGTTTAACACTGGGGAATCATGCCACAGACATATAGCACCATGCCCCACCAAGTCACATTATCCTGACACCGGGCCGACCGGTCCTAACACCAACCCCTTGATGCCTAGCGAGGCAGCTGTTAATATCAGTTTTATAAGTTTTTGGTATATCTCGGCCTTGGTTCTAACCCGCGACGTACCGCATCTGAGGCGGAAACTCTAACCACTAGGCCACCGGGGCTGTACGACTCTAGGATCTTAAACTAAGTAACAGAAAAACCAAAGCTAACAAATTTAGTAAAATTAAACACATAATTTATTTCCAACGAATGCAAAATGAAATTTTAAAAAGGAAAGTACATTATTTTGAATAAAATCACAAACAATCACAATCGTTCTATCACACGTTCAAAAGTTCCGAATGAATTCCAAATTTGAATGTGCTGATGTGGCAATAGTCTTAATATAATCAAGAACATCCTTCAATGAATGCACCAAAATATAGTGATTTAGACCAAACTGTCAATGAGTACTTTGTAATTTCAATAAATAACTTTTTAAAACTAATTTCTCTCAAATTATAACTGAAAATAACTAAAATTGATTCAACAAAGACTAGTGTTAAAATAGAAATGAAATAATAGTGATTCCTTCAAACCTATTTACAGATTGTCACTCGACGTACGTAACAATAAATTGCACTGCAACTGGATCATTTAAAATGGATTTTTCCATCAAATTTGTTGACAAGGTCAGGTTTGTTTATATTGCAATTTTAGTAAATAACATGAACTACACCATGTAAACCGTGTTTGTTTTCTTCCAATGGGAAAATCAATGTCCTGAACTCAAATCTACGTGAGTATGATGCGTATAAAAATCATTATCTTAAAATAAAATATACAATTATAGACAAAAATAAGATATGTAATATGCTATTTACAAATGATTATTGCAACCAAAACTCATGGACACAACGTAAACACACAATACATATATACATAATACTGCAATGGTAAGGATAGACGATTTCAACAGGGCTCAATTTAAATGTAGCTGCTGTTATGGAAAATTGTTCCTGATCCTAACTGGAATGAATGTTTGGCCTTTGTAACTATCCAAACTGAAGTTGCCAGTTATATCTATCATAACTGTTTATGTCGTGAGGTTGATTGACCCACATTAGCAAACATCATAAGCTCAGGAATATGAATATATATATATATATATATATATATATATATATATATATATATATATATATATATATATATATATATATATATATATATATATATATATAAATATTTATTTATTTATTTATTTATATAAAAAATAACATGCTTCGACAACTTAACTGATCACAGCTTACGTCCAATATAGTATACGTACCCTTTCCAGCTCCACCGGCCAATTTTACAAACTCAGCCTAAACTGTTTTACCAGCAGACGTCAATATATCACGTACTGCAACCTGCTGTAATGCATACGAAGAAAAATGCTTGGATCGAACGGAGTTAGCAGGAGAAGATAGGACGTGGAGTTAATGAATATAGAATAAGGAGCAGACCGATATTGAATCAAGGATTTTTTGATATACAATTATCACTCCGCCAGTAATATCATACCACCAGCAAATATAATGCCAGAACTGAATTAAAATCATTCGTTACAGATCACACTCATGTACGCACACAAAGACAAATATAACGTTAACCTAACTGTTATATAATGATAATTTGTGAGATGCAGTTCTCAAAATGTATGATGCATTTCCTTTTTCATAAAGAAAATCCACTACATTGACTCTTCACATTTAAACGCCATCATGAACAATGTAAAAACCCCATTGTTAGGCCTTTGCATTCCCTTCGATCTACTTTCTATCTATCCCATGACAAACATACAAGTATGATTTACTTTCTATGTAGCCCATGACAAACATACAAGTAACTAAATGACCGAAACTGATCAGAGATAATAAAAGAATCCTTTCTATAATGATCATTTTCCGCTGCTAATACGATTGATTGAACAATACAATGATTAATGCAGTATAAATTATAATATGAGACTTTACAGTCAATGCTGCATCTGCTTGTATATTTGTATTGACGAATCAAAACAGTCGGACGACACAATATACAATGATAGGCAACTGGGGGAAAGAGTGCAAAGATCTGATTAGTCGATGTGTCTCTCACCGTCCGCCTCAGCTGGCGGTTTTAAATTGTATGGTCAAGAGACATTATGTTGTCAATAACCATTAGCTTATTTAATATGATTGTAATGTGGAATGATCTGAATGTCATCGTAACGATTACACCAAAGTCCATGTCTTTATTTAAATCTTATATTTCCTTCACGTGACCATCTTTATAGAACGAATGTATTACAACACTACGGAAATAAGTATTGCCCAGTAAACTGTTATAGGATAATATACCAAACAGACTATCTACTGAAAAGGTTGATTGATTGATTAACTTGTTCGCTTATTTTTTCCTTGGTTAGATGGTGTAACAATTTTCTTTCTCATCTCCTTTCCATCTTAATTTTCTAAATTATTAAGAATTCTAACAAAATTAGTCAATGCATACTCTAAATGATTTGAATAGCAGAAATAAATCAAAAGGTGAGTTGTTATCAATATCGATCTATTTCACTAAGAGTCATTTCTTTGATTCAAAAACATTCTAAACAAGAATCATAATAAATGTTGAGCGAATGATATAATAGTGATATCTCTCTAGCTCTCTCAGAGAATAATAAAGTGAAAAGAATATTACAATTACTAACTGAGGCAGTAGATTATTAAATCGAGTAGGTAGATCTACTTTAAGAACTACAAAAAACAATGTGTTCTAGTGTGGATGAGAGGCGTTTCGAAGTTAATGGTTGCTACAGGAATGAAGAGACGTCTCTCTCTTGCAATGGAACTGTTAACTAAGGCATGATATGGCAAGAGAAACAAGGCCTGAGTGACGCATCGAAAACAGGTATTGATGCTTATGGATGAAATGAGCCGTCTTTCATTATTCATTTGATCTCATATAATCAGAACAAAAAGACTGTAAGCTGGTGTCATTGTTAGACCGTCTTGAATAAATAACATGCCATTAATGTTATAAACATTTATTGTTTCCTTAATAAGGATTAGCTATCGATGTCTGTTTATTTATATATTATCTGTTTATTGTCGGTATATGTGGAGCTTTAGTTAATTTTGAACGAGACTGTTGCAAATTATACACTCTTGCCTCCTTTAATTATACAAGGAAATACAAATCAAGATGCACGCGACACGCAATCTAATTTAGGTTTGGAATAGTTGATATTTCTAACTCAAGGTTCATGTAGCATGACAAAATAAACTGAATTGTTTTGAAATATCACCGTGGTCCGTCATCTTCTAGATAACGTTAACCACCGCCGCTACCACGTCACAACGTTGATGCTTGTCCGTCGATTTAAGACAATTTATTTGAGTGGAAAATTTGAGCAAGTATAAAATAGAATGTGATCTCTCCAAACATTAATAATTTCTTAGCGCTCGTGAAGAAAATATCGATCCGAGTGAGATTCTCCCTTGTCTGTGCATTTTATATGATAAGTGCATGCAATTTTCTTGCCATTTCTTTAATGTTGCCATAATAGGATTGCAAGAAATTAAAGTACGGACCTATGAAATATTATTTTCTGCGTTTGGGGGAAATGGGGGAAATGGGGTCGTATTCTGAATTTGCGGACTAGGGGAATTACCTTAGCGTTCTCCTGGGAAAAGATCTAATTAGGTATCTCATGTGATAGTAATTGCACCTTGTTTTGGTGTGCAAGCGTTAAGCTGAATTTGGGAAGAAAGTCAGGCTGTGTACTGCCCGTTTATAGTAAGACCAGAGCGTAGGCTGAGAACTTAGTTTATGTGACCCCGTACAAGTAGACCAGGATGGATACTGACAAATAACTAGTTTGGGAATTTAAGTCGATTGGGAAGAAAGAGTTAGGAGATGAAATGGCCCATTTAGCTGAATTTGATGAGCCAACTGTTAGAAAACACAAGGAACAAGAAGCGGCGGAGCGAGAGTTAGACAAAACAGGCAGCAGAGCGGGGAAAAGGAGAAAGAGCTCAATTTAGCCAGATTGCAAGATGAGAAAAGAACTTGGGAGCGCGAAATTACGCTAGCAATGTAGAGACTGCGAATTAGACACGACTGATTTCAGCAACACTTTTGTCACTTCAAAACTTATGAATTCACGGGGTTTATCTTTTCCTAATAGCATTGCTGATTTTATATAACCTCGTGATATAGACCTACCACCATTTTAGAAACCCTTTTTGTACTCAATACTAATCTCCTTTTTCTTTTTTTTTAAAATCGTTTTTATTTTTATTTTTGAGGTGTCTTTTTTTCTTTTACTCATTCCACATTTCAGTGAACTTTGTTTTCAGTTTGGTATATTTTTACAAATTTTCTTTCTGATGCTCATTAGTTTCCTTCTCTCCACTTTACGCCATATCGTGTTTGACCAGGCGGTAAATACAGGTCAGAGACACACATGTGGAATAATATTGTTATTAAGAAGTGACCTGATAAACAAGATATCATAACTAAGGGGGGTAGATGGGGGATGGGGGATGACTTCGGTTTACAGTCCATTATTGCTATGCACCGGCCTGAGCATGAGCTCGAGCCTTGCCCTCATCTCTCACCTCATGGGAATGTTTGACCATTCATCTAACCACAATATGTTTATAAAAGCGAGTCCTCCGGTGCCTCTAAAATAACAAAACTAAACAAACGTAACAAACTAGAGGAAAAATCGGTAACTTAACTAATATTAATATACTAATAAATTAACATTATTCTTCTTTCCCCTTGTGTTTTCTTTTTCTTCCCTTGAAATGTTTGAGGAAAACAGGGACTCTGCATATGGGTGAAGTATGAGGCACAAACACAAGGCGCTACGCGAAGTGAACAGGCCTGCAAAAGAGTCTAAGAAAAACTCATATACAGGAAATGGACGAACAGAACACACACACACACACACACACACATATATATATATATATATATATATATATATATATATATATATATATATATTTATATATATATATATTAACCTGAAGACGACAGGCAAGGCTATGCCCGAAGAGTAAGAGAAGCATGATTTAAAAAAGCACTAAAAAAACCCACCGGAAATCCGGCTTCTTAAATAGGGCATAGTCATCTCACCCTTGAAACATGTTGAGGAAAAATGAGAAACGTCTCACAATGCACACACATATAAGAAAAAGTAATTTTTATTTCTTTTCTATTGTAGAATGTAACTGTTTCTGATTCAAATTCAAAAATAACTAACCAAATTACAGGAAATTAAATTTTGGACAAATTAAGGAATTGATAATGTCCAAATATCAGAAAAAGGTATTCAGTGGTAAGACAACTGGAGAGTAACCTTGGTATTATTTCTGTCTTTACATACACGTCTATAGCACATAAACAATATAGCAAAGACACACGTAGCATGCACAGGACATAGGAGATCCTTAGCAAAGATTACTCAGTTATAAAAGGGAAGAGATTCCGTTCTTGGAGATTGAATCCAGAATGGGATGAACAACCCTTTAGAATACACTAGGGACAATAAATGCCCCATCAAAATTTTTAGTTTTAACTAAATTTTTGATCAAAATTCTTTGTGAAAAAAAAATCCAAACACACACACCTTAGCGGGATACATGAACACATAAAAACAATTTTATTTTTGGGGAAAAATTGGGAGGGAATCTGTCTGGTGCCCCCGCTCCCCAATTTTTTTTATTATCAAGTTCCAGAACAATTACAACCTAAAGTTGAAATAACATTGGCCAATACACATGGCTTTCGAAGCCATCAGAAATTAACAAGGAATGAGAGCGCAATATAGAATGGGCCATTTACATTTTCTAATATCCGTGTGTGAGATAACTTAAAGAATATATATATATATATATATATATATATATATATATATATATATATATATATATATATATATATATATATATATATATATATATATATATGTGTGTGTGTGTGTGTGTGTGTGTGTGTGTCACGTTGTGTGAAGAAATTTGTTAACAATTCCTTTTCAGGTTTATAAATGTCTTCCGATAGAATTCGTAATTCAAAGTACTTTGGGTAATATCAATACGTGTTATATAATAATACGGCTTTAGACCGATTCTGAAACAAAGAAACTACCTGTCCGTGTTAACTTCATATTCGTGGTTTCTTCCTTTCCTCCTCCAAATGTTCCTTTTTGTAGTTGAATTAATTTACTAAGTGTGTATTAATTATTGTATAAGTTGTAACCATTAAACTAAAACTAAATAATGTGGGATGATTAAACTTGCACAGGACACTGTGTTGACATTTAAGAGCTTGTTTATTAAGTGTTGACACTTCAGCTTACAATTCACTAGCTATACTCTGGATATAACAGGCATGGGAACTTTGAGTGGGATGCCAGGAACTTGACAAGATATTTATCATAAAGGGCTAGTTAACATATATCACTTAATCAACAGACGGGAACATATTCTGAGGACTTGAGAAATTATTTAAATTTCAAATGGAAAATCTTAGACGTCTTAGGATAATTCGCAGCCTTAGAAAGGAATATTTGTATTTTACATATTAGCATACGCGAGAAAATATCTAAAATACGACACTAGCTAAATCCGACATTTTTTTTAAACATTGTGTCACGAACAATATCATGCTGTTATTACCATTAATTTCGTAACACGATTACTAAGGAATTTCCGAACATTAGTTGCTAATGGAAACTATTGAAGTACCAGTATGAAAAGGAATCGATGTACGTATCACCTTAAAAATACCGCTGTTTTTGCCGTGCACTATCTCTCTCTCTCTCTAACTCATTATCTCTATCTCTCTCTCTCTCTCTCTCTCTCTCTCTGACTCATTCTCTCTCTCTCTCTCTCTCTCTCTCTATATATATATATATATATATATATATATATATATAGAGAGAGAGAGAGAGAGAGATGTTTATTTATATGGTGGGGAAGGAAATTAATCTTTCAATAAATATTCCTGATTTGATAAATGCGATATTTTAGAGGACAGATGGGAGACATTACTAATTTTCCAAGAAAAGCACATACATTTGTTCTCTTAACCTTGTTCACTTGGTCCCCTAAATCGTTTGCCAGGAAGTTCAAAAGAAACCATGTCAAACTTGAAAAGGAATACAACCGCATTACAATTGTAAAGAACAATTCAAACAAAGAGGTCAAATTTGTTTGCAAATCTGCCAGGTGGTGCTTTAAAACATAGTTGGCTACAATTAAACAGGAAATATTAGTTTCGAGTTATAATATTCGGCGAGAAATAAAGAAAGAAAATCAAGCGGGGTAATACCTTTTACATGTATGTTCACTAAAAAGATTGTTAAAGTTCACAGGTGGGATTTATTTATCTACATGCAATACTGTACACCGCGTAATCTCTTTGCCTACAGCTAACTGGATGTAACACTGTTAAGGTAGGTTATCGCGTACGTCTTCAATTCTTACACGCCATATGTTCTCACCGGCATTATAGCCGGCAAATAGATTGTCAAACAGTGTCGTGGAATTGAATGTTGACTCTCGATGAATTGTTAGTATCTCGAGTGTTTAACCGATTTACTGGAGCTGTTCTTCATCTTTAAATGTATTATTGCTTATAATCCGCTATCTCGCTCCTTCTCTATCTCTCTCTCTCTCTCTCTCTCTTTGTCTCTCTCTCGCTCTTTCTCCCTCCCTCTCTCTCTCTCTCACCCTATGTCTCTCATTCTCTCTCTCTCTCACTCTGTCTGTCTGTCTGTCTCTCTCTCTCCTCACTGATAGAGACTATACATACTTAATACACATTAGGGTTTATTCCCACGGATGTTTATTAGGGATTTACCAGAGTTTATGAATGTATCACGCACAACCCCTCCCCCGCGTGATACAGAGAAGACTAATGGACAGGCCGGGTTTCTGAATAGAAGGTTTGGACAAGATCTACTAAATACAGAATAAGGGGAGGGCCGACACTCTATCTCGGGATTGCACACAGCTATGATCTTTACTCAATGACCCTTATTTGTACTTGTCAAATTGTATTAAACATTTCCTTACACACAAAGAAAAGTCCACTTCTTTGATACTTCACATTGTTTACACATTCTCAAACAATGTTAAGCGCTGGACCGCATTTTTAGAACTGTACACTTCAATATTTTGTAATACATCTGTAGAGCTTGACCACGTTACATATATTGAAATGTCCCTGAACTGACCTTAGAAAATGCGAGCTTTCTCCGCTAATACGAGTGTCGTGAATGAACGATACAAAGATTAATGTGGTATAAGTCAAAATATTGGGCCATACTGAAAACCATTCTGAACAGTCAGATGTAGTCTACTCTATAATGGAACACTGATTAGTTGAAGAGGCTCTCACTTTCAGTCCTTGGAGCATAGAAATGAAAAAATCAGGACCATAGAGCACTGTCCACATGCATCAGTATTGTACTGATATAGACTGCTATGTCAAAATTATAACAGTGCTTTCTTCTAAGTCCATAGTGTAGTTTTTAATCCTGCCCTGCGCATTTTATTCATGTAACCGTCCTCGAAATACGATGAATTATAAAACTATAGGAATACTTATTGTTATCAATTAATTTGCCAGCTAGACTACTAATATATGATACAGTAATTTATTAATTGATTTATTCAATGTCTGACTGATTGATTTGATTGTTGTTTGGTAAGTTGATTGGTAAGTTGGTTGGTCAATTTGTCAATCATTTTTCTTTCTTTCTTTCTTTCTTTCTTTCTTTCTTTCTTTCTTTCTTTCTTAAATTGATAATAGTTTTAATAAACTTGGGCACTTTACCCATTTTGATATTTATATACTCGAAATAAATCGAAACTGAAATTTTCGAATCGTTAAATTAAACATTCATGTGTTTGCATCTATTGTGACAATTGCCAAGCAAATGATATGTTAGTTGTATATATAGTTCTGGTTCTGTGGAGCAACAGCATAAGCACCATAGTAAGTTGAAAATTAAAAGAGTATCTAGGTCAACTTAAAAACAATCAAACAATCTAAAAATGATGATAGGAGATAGGAAATGAATGATAATGTGCTGGCCTCGCTCTTCAACTGAGCCTTTCTCAATGACAAACTAAATAATAAGCTCGCGTGACTCATCCGATTAAAACAGATAATTGTGATGAACAATGCTCTTTTGACTCTTTTTACTTGGAACTAATCAGATCAAATCAAGGATTAATTTAGTGGGTTTATTCATTGTTCAGAGTTTGAATAACCCGTATGACGTAAACTCTTTTATAAATGGGGATATTTGTAAAAATTTACTGATATATTTAGGGTCAGTTGTATATACTTGGGCAGTTAAGTGTGAACAGTTATATATACTTTCGTTTATCAATAAGGAACATATTTATTTATTTATTTCTGTACATCTCTACGGTGAAGATGGAAAAGAAGTCAGGTATAATCCACGTGTTTATTTACACGGACAAGGAGAAGTTGCTAGCTGGTATGAATTGTGGAATACTATGTTCATTTTTGCCCGTCAAAACCCATACCCTTTCATTGTCT
Organism: Sinohyriopsis cumingii; assembly: GCA_028554795.2. NCBI lineage: Eukaryota > Metazoa > Mollusca > Bivalvia > Unionida > Unionidae > Sinohyriopsis > Sinohyriopsis cumingii. The sequence continues at coordinate 36,206,857 of CM068838.1, forward strand.
CTCTAGAAATGGTGTGATGCCACCAATATCGTCACCGTAATTGTTGCATGACAAAACAATACTGGACTTGTTGTATATACTCTTTGTTACACTATATATATATATATAATTTTAAATTCAAAACAAAATTCAAAGAAGGTTGTGTTTTATTCACAGGTGCTGCAGAGTGTTCATTTTTATGTAGCACTTCACTGGACTGATGAAAATAGTGTTAAATCAATGAGTACACATCGGACAAAGAGGAATAAAAGTTAAACTTAAGTAAAAAGACTAGACTGCAAAACAGACATGTTAAGTCCGTCTAGTAGGGCTTATACAGATTATACTCGAATTCAGGCCAGAAAGCATACTTAGTGCAAAAAAAGTTACATATGTTTCTAGATATGTATATAATTATTGTTACTTTAATACCTTTCATCGTTGTGGATTGCTTTTCTAAGAGGAATAGAGCACTACCCTTGTTACACTTTGTATTTGTATTTTATGTACGTAGTTTAGACAGTAATTCACAACAGCTATAAACACTTGGTGCTTTCTCGGCAAAAATCTGTTTCAGGCGAACTGAGACCTATTAGAAAAAAACTACAGCAAGAAAAAATTCAGAAAAAGGTGAATGTTACAATAAATCTTATGAGATCAATTTTGTAAATTTATTCATCTAGACTTTGACTTTTGTAGAATTAATCCGAAGAGTGTTTATGTTGAACAAATATAGAGATATACAAAAAATCAGAGAGTGTGAATGAGAGTATACACAATGTACACATCACAAAAATATAATAATGATCATAACGCTGCATGTTAAATAATTATTATTTAAGGGGGCAGGAGCCATATTTTATGTACAAATTTAATATCGCATCCACCTGCCTAATATAAAAATTCATAAGAAAATAATACATCAGTGAGGTCATAAAGGTCAATATGTTTGGACAGGCATTATGAAGCACAACATAATCATATCACACACTTGACCTGACAAGTCTAGTGAAGTTCTTAGAATAAAATGTTTATCCCACCCACCTCCTTTTTGTATAAATGCATTTTTCAGATCCGAAGGTAATTTTTGACAGCATGTTGTGCTGACAGTGCAAACGCAAGCTCTTTTCCTGGGTGATACTTTTGAACAACATTGTCTACTAAAGAGTTTTATTCAATTCAGAATAGTTGTAATCCACGCCGTTATTGAGACATTCTAATTGAATTGAACCCACGCGTCTACTGCTATAGTTGGCTAGCTCTGCTTTCTAGCCGACTATTGGTATAACATTGGTTACATACTGTGCAGTGACTATGAGAGGTGGACATGCCTCACATCAATTTCAAGAACAAAACAAGCCTGAAACACCTAATTCATAAATATATCCACCTCTTTAATTATTACACAAAAATAGCTAAAAAACCTTACCCTTAACTTAAGAAATTCGCCATGGGCCAATATGTGAAACTGCCCCCTGCCACCTAATGTGCCTGTGAGAAGAGATCTATTTTAAATATCTATTACGAATTGTCTGAGTTAAAACATGCATGGGGAATCAACATGATTGCAGTTTCTATTGTAGATAAAACACTATAGGTAGAGATTAATTTTGTACATGTATATAAATAGCGGTTGGGATGCAATAGAGGAAACAATCAAGAATACGGAAAAGGAGGAAATGGGAAAGGAATAAAACAGTGTTGTTGTTGTTGTTGTTGTTATATGGTTTAGCGCTTTCTTTTTCAGCACAAGATTGGCTATACATGACAGCCAGTATTGATGGCAGAGGATGAACCCGGGAAAACCCCGGAAAGAACCAACGACCCACGAGAAGTTACCGGCAAGCTTTCTCACATACCCACATTGGCCAAGCCCGTGTCTCGAACCCAGACAGTGTTGAGATGGCAGTGATCCGTAACGGTGAGCGCTTTAGAATACTCGGCCAGTCGGGGTCCCTAAAAATACTGTACTACTACTACAACTATTACTACTACTACTACTAATCATAATAATAATTTAAAAAATATTAACAACAAAAACAGTAATAAAATAATAATAATAATAATAATAATAATAATAATAATAAATAATAATAATAATGATAATTACAATTATTATTATTATTATTATTAGTAGTAGTAGTAGTAGTATCAGTAGTAGTAGTAGTTGCAGATGTATTAATTGTAGTAATAGTAGTGATTGTAGTGACAAATTATATTTTTCTTGGTGGATTGTCATATATAATGTTTTATTTACATATTTCAGTCTGAACTATGTACGAAAGATCTAATTCCGTTGTCAACGTGACCCTTTATATGGACGGCAGGACTGATTGCGAAGCATCGGCAGCAAGTGCACTGACCTTAACATTGCACGAATTCCCCGAGTTTTCGGGGTTCAGCACTATTGACCCCAGTCTAAGTCTCGCAGCAGTCAAGGCGATAGAAAGCAACAATATGTTGCCAATTATAAAAGAGGAATTAAAAAACAGAATTATGTTTAAGAGGATGACAGGAGGGAGAGAAGAACTGATGGATGATTTCACCGAAAAGCCCAAAGCTGAGGTACCTCAACTTTTGAACAATGTTAATCAAATAATTCTTGTTCTGATTACGATATTATGGTATTTTATGTTTCCGTTCTATTTAACATTTAGTTACAAAGTTATCACTGCACTGCACATTTATGACCGTTTTAAGTTTTAAGTTTTGATACCAATTTTTAATATAAACATTTAGGTATATCAACAGATCATCTCCTTCACCATATTACATCCTCTGATATAGTGGTTTGAAAAACTCAGCTATGAATTTTCAAACATTACGGGACCGCATTTCAGAACATAAACTGTCCATAGAGCACGAATGTACAGCAGCGGTAATCGAAATACATTCTGATACAATTACACAGTTGAGCCTTTTGCTTCTGTTGAGTGTATATGGGTTCAGGTTAAATTTTCTCCATTATTGTCTGAGTGTTCAACATTTGTTTACAAATCTCTTTTAAATGAAGGGTTTAAGGACAACTTCGCACAAGTAATGTCGACCAGGGCCGCCCTTAGGCAGATTGGACCGATTTTGACAAATCGGGCCCCGGGCTCACAGAGACCGCGCGCGTTAGGAATTTGTAAAACTATATATAGAGAGAGCATGTAATTTTAAAGCGAAGGAAGAACATTTTTAATTCAATATCATATAAAAATTCTTTAAATTTTATTTGTAAATGGCGTGATCATGGCCCACGCGCAAATCCAGGGAGCC
>CM068838.1:36215096-36343260 GCA_028554795.2 Sinohyriopsis cumingii
TAAAATATACAATTATATACAAAAATAGATATGTAATATGCTATTTACAAATGATTATTACAATCAAAACTCATGGCCACAACGTAAAAACACAATACGTCTATACATAATACTGCAATGGTAAGGAAAGACGATTTCAACAGGGCTCAATTTAAATGTAGCTGCTGTTAGGGAAAATTGTTCCTGATCCTAACTGGAATGAATGTTTGGCCTTTGTAACTATCCAAACTGAAGTTGCCAGTTATATATATCAATACTAACTGTTGTGAGGTTGATTGACCCACATTACCAAACATCATAAGCTGATGAATATATATGTTGATATAAATAAAAAACATGCTTCGACAACTTAACTGATCACAGCTTACGTACAATATAGTATGCGTACTCTTTCCATCTCCACCAGCCAATTTCACAAATTCAGCCTAAAATGTTTTACCAGCAGACGTCAATATATCACGTACCGCAACCCGCTGTACTGCATATGAAGAAAATTGCCTGGATCGAACGGAGTTAGCAGGAGAAAATAGGACGAGGAGTTAATGAATATAGAATAAGCAGCAGACCGATATTGAATCAAGGATTTTTTTATATACAATTATCACTCCGCCAGTAATATCATACCACCACCAAATATAATGCCAGAACTGAATTAAAATCATTCGTTACACATCACACTCATCCACGCACACAAAGACACATATAACGTTAACGTTAACCTAACCGTTATATAATGATAATTTGTGAGATGCAGTTCTCAAAATGTATGAAGAATTTCCTTACTCATAAAGAAAATCAACTATATTGACTCTTCACATTTAAACGCCATCATGAACACTGTAAAGACACCATTGATAGGCTTACACATTCCCTTTGATCTACTTTCTATGTATCCCATGACAAACATAAAAGTATGACCTACGTTCTATGTAGCCCATGACAAACATACAAGTAACTAAATGACCGAAACTAATCTGAGATAATAAACGAATCCCTTCTATAAGGAGCATTTTCCGCTGCTAATACGATTTATTGAACAATACAATGATTCATACAGTATACGTTATCATACGGGACTTCACGGTCAATGTTACATCTGCTTGTATATTTGTATAGACGAATCAAAACATCGGACGACACAATATAAAATGATAGGCAACTGGGGAAAAGAGTGCAAAGATCTGATTAGTCGATGTGTCTCCCACCGTCCGCCTCAGCTGGCGGTTGTAAATTGTATGGTGAAGAGACATTATGTTGTCAATAACCATTAGCTTATTTAATATGATTGTAATGTGGAATGATCTGAATGTCATCGTAACGATTACACCAAAGTCAGTGTCTTTATTTAAATCTTATATTGTGTATTTCCTTCACGTGACCATCTTTATAGAACGAATGTATTACAACACTACGGAAATAAGTATTGCCCAGTAAACTATTATAGGGTAATATACCAAAGAGACTATTTACTGATAAAGTTGATTGATTCATTAACAATTTTCTTTCCCATCTCATTTCCATCTTAATTTTCTAAATTATTAAGAATTCTAACAAAATTAGTCATTGCATACTCTAAACGATTTGAATAGCAGAAGGTGAGTTGCTATCAACATTCGATCTATTTCATTAAGAATCATTTCTTTGTATCAAAAACATTCTAAACAACAATCATAATAAATGCTGAACGAATGATATAATAATGATATATTTCTAGCTCTCTCAGAGAATAAAGTGAAAAGAATATTACAATCACTAACTGAGGCAGTAGATTATTAAATCGAATAGGTAGATCCACTTAAAAAAACTACGAAAAACAATGTTCTGGTGTGAATGAGAGGCGATTCGAAGTTAATGGTTGCTACATGAATGAAGGGGCTGTCTCTCTCTTGCAATGGAACTATTATCTAACGCATGAAATGGTAAGAGAAACAGGGCCTGAGAGACGCATCGAAAACAAGTAATGATGCTTATGGATGAAATGAACCGTCTTTCATTATTCATTTGATCTCAATCAGAACGAAAACACCGTAAGCTGTCATTGTTAGACCGTCTTGAATAAATAACATGCCATTAACTTTATACACATGTATTGCTTCATTAATAAGGATCAGCTATCGTTGTATGCTTATTTATATATTATCTGTTTATCGTGGGTATATGTGGAGCTTTATATACTTTTGAACGAGACTGTTGCAAATTATACACTCTTGCCTCCTTTAATTATATTTCACGACATATATACAAGGAAATACAGATTAAGATGTACGCGACACGCAATCTAATTTAGTTTTAAAATAATTTATATTTGGAACTCAGTATTCATGTAACATGACACAATGAACTAAATTGTTTTCCTGTTCGTTATTTTTCATCGCTAATGTGACTTTTGAGTAAGGTTTGCGTATATGATAAAATAATAACCATTACCGTTCTTTCCTAACTACACAAATTTTACTATTGTTTTCGTTTTGTCACTAGGATGGAATGCAATCCTGGTGATTAAGTATTAGGGGAGTTTGTGTATCAAGTTAACTGTAAAATGGCATATTTACTTTTGTTGTTTTCAATTCAACGAGCTTTATAATGCATGGTTATGTCGAACCTGCGATAATATAAGCTTGACATACTTATCACGTTGGTCGCATATACGTATTCGATCGTACATACGATTACGCGCCAGACTGAAGCATGTTTTCAACAAATTTTAATGTCAAAACATTTTGACGTCTAGCTAAAGAAAAGACAGTCTGAAAAGCCTCTTTTTGAAAATGACACATTTAAATACTACAATATTCTATGAAAAGTTTAATTTCATGGTGTCAGTGTACTATTCTGTTTCCTATTATTAACCTATTTGAAATATTGAGGTAATGTGAACATTAATTGGGAACATGCTCTTGCATAATTTAAGGTGTCTTGAATGTGAAGTGTCTCTAATTATGAACTTCATAGATTTGTTGTTGGTTTTATGGGTATAATGACATATTTCAGCATGATAGGTTAAATATGACCTTGTCAAAGGTCATCATAACCTGTTCCGATAGTTTACACCCCAGAAGTCATATAAAGTTTTACAAAGACAACGGTTTGTCAGTTTTGTTTGTTTATCTTGTCCATGTTTTGTATTTGCCTTTGGAAAATACTCATTAAGAGTCGAAAGCGCCTAGGCTAGCTAGATACTAGCTTTGCACTGTTCGTAGTCAGTTTATTACAGATAGATAGATAGGTAGGTAGATAGATAAATAGTTAGATATAAAGATAGATAGATAGATAGATAGATAGATAGTTATATAGATAGATAGAAAGATAGATAACTTCACATGAACTCAGTCAAAATATAAATTTTTGATGAGTCCACGTCATTCCACCTCTTTATGGTTGTCTTGAGAACGGATGACAAGACCGACGAAGAAATGGTCTTCAGTGGAACACTAATCGACAGAGTTTTGGACTCACTCAATCCGAACAAGTATTACACAATGAATTTATCGGGTGTTTTGCGTCAATCAGTGGGAACGTTGGAGGATATGTGGTGTTGCTTACTCAGGATGAACAAAAGAGCATTTATACCATCAACATTGTAAAAGCGATTTACAGCTAAAGCACAACACACACTGCTGAGTTAAAGACCAATCTGTTGTGTTTGAATTCGCAAGCAGTATATTCATATAGATGGCCAAACAGTATCACGGTACCAATTGTTTTTCCATTTACCACAATGCTAATGCTTTGTGAAATACATATACTTTTTATCCTACCTCAGCATGCATGTCACATTCATAGAGAACAATGCTAGATTATCAATTTGACAAGGACAAATCCAGGTACTCCATTGCATTTAAGAGAGATAACTCTGCTGGAACAAGACATGGGAGAGAGTTATCTAGTCACAACAGACATAGTTTCAGACATGTCTACCACTTTTAAAAAAAAAATCATAAAAATACAAAATATGATCTAGATATGAATTAACATAATCTCACATGTTGCCAAGAGGCACAACTTTTTTTATAAGCCTAACAGAAAATACAACTCTTACATAATCCACCAATCACAGCTAGTGTTTTTCTTTATTTCTGAATGCAATGTTCCCTACACTTTAAGCTCCACCCACCTGGACTTGCGCAATTGGCACAGTTATACCTATAGAAAACCTTAATGTTTCCAATAATCGGTGAAATAGTTCGGGACCGGATAAGTAACAAATGTACTTAGTCTCACTCGTGAAAAACAATTTTTTGAAGTACTATGCTATGTCTTATATGAATGTGTATAGAAATGTCATTGAGCGGTTTGAACTCTTGTTTTCATCCTTTTGCTTCACTAGCAAAATCACCTTTTGAAATAAAATGAATTCTTTTAACTATGCGTTGTGTCTAATTCATATCAGCTCTTTTTGAACTTCACATGGGTGATATGGAATAAATCACATTATATCATATTATGTAATAACTAGGTCAAAGGTCAATGTACCAAATAGTATTTACCTTTCCTACTTCAAAAAGTGCAATCAACCTAAAGGAAAGGATTTTATATTTGCTTCGTGGATGCAGAACTTAACATTAGAGACTGATGGACATGACCCAGTCTTATTATAAAGTGTAAGCTTTGAACATTAATTGGGAACATACTCTTGCATAATTTAAGGTGTCTTGAATGTGAAGTGTCTCTAATTATGAACTTCATAGATTTGTTGTTGGTTTCATGGGTATAATGACATATTTCAGCATGATAGGTTAAATATGACCTTGTCAAAGCTCATCATAACCTGTTCCGATAGTTTAAACCCCAGAAGTCATATAAAGTTTTACAAAGACAACGGTTTGTCAGTTTTATTTGTTTATCTTGTCCATGTTTTGTATTTGCCTTTGGAAAATACTCATTAAGAGTCGAAAGCGCCTAGGCTAGCTAGATACTAGCTTTGCACTGTTCGTAGTCAGTTTATTACAGATAGATAGATAGGTAGGTAGATAGATAAATAGTTAGATATAAAGATAGATAGATAGATAGATAGTTATATAGATAGATAGAAAGATAGATAACTTCACATGAACTCAGTCAAAATATAAATTTTTGATGAGTCCACGTCATTCCACCTCTTTATGGTTGTCTTGAGAACGGATGACAAGACCGACGAAGAAATGGTCTTCAGTGGAACACTAATCGACAGAGTTTTGGACTCACTCAACCAAGTATTGCATAATGAATTTATCGGGTGTTTTGCGTCAATCAGTGGGAACGTTGGAGGATATGTGGTGTTGCTTACTCAGGATGAATAAAAGAGCATTTATACCATGAACATTGTTAAAGCGATTGACAGCTAAAGCACAACACACACTGCTGAGTTAAAGACCAATCTGTTGTGTTTGAATTCGCAAGCAGTATATTCATATAGATGGCCAAACAGTATCACGGTACCAATTGCTTTTCCATTTACCACAATGCTAATGCTTTGTGAAATACATATACTTTCTATCCAACCTCATCATGCATGTCACACAGTCATAGCGAACAATGCTAGATTATCAATTTGACAAGGACAAATCCAGGTACTCCATTGCATTTAAGAGAGAAAACCTTACTGTTTCCAATAATCGGTGAAATAGTTCCGGACCGGATAAGTAACAAATGTACTTAGTCTCACTCGTGAAAAACAATTTTTTGAAGTACTATGCTATGTCTTATATGAATGTGTATAGAAATGTCATTGAGCTGTTTGAACTCTCGTTTTCATACGTTTGCTTCACTAGCAAAATCACCTTTTGAAATAAAATGAATTCTTTTAACTATGCATTGTGTCTATTTCATATCAGCTGTTTTTGAACTTCACATGGGTGATATAGAATAAATCACATTATATCATATTATGTAATAACTAGGTCAAAGGTCAATGTACCAAATAGTATTTACCTTTCCTACTTCAAAAAGTGCAATTCACCTAAAAGAAAGGATTTTATATTTGTTTCGTGGATGCAGAACTTAACATTAGAGACTGATGGACATGACACAATCTTATTATAAAGTATAAGCTTTGAACACTTTACACTGTCTGCAGATACATGAGGTCCCTAATCCCCAGTCCTCATGCAAAGGTCTACCTACCCATCTTCTTTTAACACAAATAGAAAGCTTACCCCCTTTGTGTTGTGAATAAAATTGATTCAGTAAGCCAATCAGTCACCAAATTTAGTAGATCACAGCTTCTAAGTGGTTAGGTTGGATTGGGGGTAAAATATGGGGAATAAAATACAGAAAAATGCCAAATCTAAACAATAAGTACAGTGCGTCAAATAGAGTTAAAAACAGGAAAGTGTGTATGTAAAAGGGAGATATAGCTGATGATAAAGGAATTAAAGGAGACAAAAGCAGTAATTAGAAAAATTAGAAGTGAAAGTTTGATGACCTTACCTTGGACAATATATGGAGGCAGTGCCCCATAGATCAAAGGACAGCGCGAACGCCCCTGTACTAAAACATCCTTTACAGGCACCAACATTTCAGATGAAGTGGTGTTCATTCCGATCTAATATAAAAGGGTGAATAATGTAGATAATATAGATGCATACGATTTATCTTTCTCACACATAAGAAATAAATAATAATATGCAAAAAAAAAAAAAATACCTAAACCAAACAAAACATGCTTTATCAGATTTTTAACTTGTAAACTTTACTGTAAGAAATTATTAAATTGCTTCTACTTTTATTTGCATCAAGACTGAGGGCTAATACAATACTTCACAAATCTTCTCTTTATTTTCATGACCAATCACTGAAAATGTGAGTTTTTCTTTCTTGAAATGTTATGTCTGGTGTAAGGGAGATAATTGAATAGTATACATAGGGTGTGATATTTTTAATTACTCCAATATATTATCCATGTAATATAGATAAGTTCATGAACACATGTATTAACTTCAATGCAATTAAATTATCCAAAAATACATTACTGATAAAGTGAGAACCTAACATTCAGGCTTCTGTATGTAGCGGAGACCTCAAGATTGATGTAATTATGCTTTGTGATATGATGTGACTTTATTGTATCACATATTTACTGTTTTCTACAGTGCCGGCATGTGGAGGGCAGCCTTCCATAAACATATAGATATGGTCCCATGAAAGGTTCTTGCGATGGGATGGAAAGTTTGAAAAACAGTGTGGACTTGAATAGAAGGAATGGGTCATCTGTGACTAATATGGTTATCAGGAATGTTAACCTAATATGGAAATTCCACAAGAACAGCTGGACAGAGATAAATAGAATTAATTGAAAGTCAATAGTAAGTTATAATTGGGCTTATAAAAGTGTCAATGGGAAATGGTGACTTAAAGAAACTGCTCTTGTCTGTTGGCATTCCCTGCTTCTTCAACAAAAGGGAATGCAGAAGAACTCTAAATAAACTGCATGAACAATTTCAAGGCAGGAAAGTGTACAAAAAATTGACAATTAGAGAAGGACAATTAAAATCAAAGTGGGAAGGAATACCATATCTTTAATAAATTGCCTAACATTATTCATGCCAGAACATCCTACATGGTACAAGTGATCTATCTACAGGTGTACTTTGAATGTTCTCTATCCTTGTTTATGGCATGCCTTACAAGGAACAAGATAGTTGTTTTGTACACATGATTTTTCATTTTTTGCATGTAAAATAATCAATATTTGGCCAAAGGAACTATATTATGTTTACATAGCTTATTTTGTTGCATGTATTCCAGTCTAGAAGCTGACAACACAGACATAAAGGCATCAGGCAACACAAGTCTATATCTGTCATAGCTATAGTTATCAAAAGTCCCCATCCAAAGCCAACTTGTGCCATTTTCTGAAGATTTCATACATGTTATTCTTAAAAGACTTTTAATATTTTATCAGAACTGTTCAGCATTCATTTGTTTTCCTACATCACAACTAGTACAGTTCATAAATGCCGCCCACATGTATGGGTTTCTATGGATACAATGTGAGCCTGTTCTTCCCTTTAGGTATCACGGTACCAATTGTTTTTCCATATACTTCAATACTAATGTTTTGTGAAATAAATATACTTTCTGTCCTACATCAGCATGCACGTCACACACTGTCATAGAGACCAATGCTAGATTGTCAATTTGACAAGGACAAAACCAGGTACTCCATTGCATTTAAGAGAGATAACTCTGCTGGAACTAGACAGAGGTAAGAGTTATCTAGTCACAACATACACAGTTTCAGCCATGTTTTTTTTTTTTAAGCCTAACAGAAAGTACAACTCTTACTTAATGCACCAATCACAGCTATCATTTTTCTTTATTTCTGAATGCAATGTTCCCTACACTTTAAGCTCCACCCACATGGACTTGCGCAATTGGTACCGTTATACCTGCTGCTACGATTACGCACTCGATAATATCTTATGTTCCTAAGAATCTATTGGATTTGGATTTCTGAAGATGTTCTGTCATCGCATGAGTTTTGACAGCTAATCCTACTGCACAACCTTAGCCAGTATAAGCCATTTAAAAGAACAAGAAAGAACAGTCAGTGAGATTTATATGTGGCTATGAAGAACATTCTTTTGTACAAGAATGGTGAAGAGAGTGAAGGTACCTGAAAAGTCTGAACCCGCGAGTCTGATACATAGTTCTTGATGAACTGAAGCATATATGATCGTTGAAGGAAGCATATTTCATCAATCACAAGAGACATTCCATGAAAGCAACTACTACTACTACTAAATAAGCTAGCAGCAGGAACAGCAGCAGTGTGACTCGGATGAAAGAAAGTTGAAGCAATCGTTTCTAATCAAAAGCTACTATTTATGGTCACTAATATCACTCTGCAAAAGGTGATTCCTAATCATATCTAAACTGAAAACCAAATCCCACAAAAGAAAGGGAGTGTGTCTTCTTCTTCTTCTTCTTTGTCTTCTTACTACTACTACTGCTATTACTACTTCTACTATAAATAATAATAATAATAATAATAATAATAATAAGAATACATGTCAATCACTTCTCTTTTTTTCTTTGAAAGAGTATTCTTCTCTTTTTCTATTTCTAGAATCTTCTATTTCTCCTTTTCCTCCTTCATCTCTTTCGCTGTCCTTGCTCTTGATACGCATAACACTTGTGGCTTTTGCTTCTGGGCCTCGGTTTTCAGTTCTTACAATAACTAATTTCTTTTTATGCGTTATTAACATTGTATTTCCCAATGACCTTCATCTTGACAGAGATTAAAAGAAACTTCACTTTTATATCGAGATTAGTTCTGAGTTCCAACATAGGTTTTGTTTAACTTTTTGTCATGTTGAATAACATGCTCTGGATCTCTGAGCAGATGCGTGATTTTTTATTGCTCCTCAATCTTCACGTGTCTAAAGTCTAACAGGAGTTCAATGATATCATTTTGCTCTGATCTCTAACTGGTCTGAGTTAAGAGAGAATATAAGTTAGGAAAAGGGAGATGCACTAGTTAATATAAAGTAAGGTTACGGTATTAGTACAAGTATTCATCTAGCCATAACACCTTCCCCCATCCACAAAATACAATGCCAAAACTGAAATCCTAAACCATTCGTTACACAGTATTCAGGCAGGCACATGCAGACATACATAACTTTAATTGACTGTTTGATGACGATTATGTGTGAAATATTGTTTTGGACAAGGACATATACAAAATACAGATTTGCAAAGCATACAATCATTAAAACATTACAAACAAACAATACAAATTAAATATAAATAACAAATGACAAAAATCTTACTAACATTTTATACGTTTTCAGTTGATAACGGTCAGGAAGATTCGCCGGGGCGAGGTGAATTTGGTTTTAAGCATCGGGAAATGCCACGAGTTGAAATGACGCTGAGACAACTATTGTAACTGTTCAAATAGGTTTCGTAAGATGAAACAATGCAGAAATCGGTTCATTCAGAAAGCGCAGAAATCTGAGGAATTACTCAGATCTCGATGGGTGTGAATTAAATAAGTGCCGTTAGACAAATCTAATTTTGCCTGACTAAGCTAAATAAGGGGTAGGTTTCCCGGCTGAAATTTCATGTTTTATAAATGTTATTCATCCCGAAATCAGCCAGTTTAGCTCGGACCGTGATTCATGGGAAATACCATGTATTTTGTCTAGTTAAATAAAAGTCCAAGGGACGAGTCTTGGAAGTCTTCAAAGATGATTCTGAAAAATGGGAAAAATAGAACAAGGGAAAGAGTAGACGGGAGCCATGTTGTAGCTGAGACCACTACGAAGCTGGATGCAAGAAAGAGAACATTGTGGGCCGCATCACATGAGGAGTCAGAGTGATAAATCAACCCCAACCAACTAACGGTGTTGAATCTGGAGTGACCCGCAAACAGTCATATGTGTGTAAGCGGAACTGTCATTTGCATTTTGTAGAAACGTTTTGATTATTATTTAAGTATACGCCAAATAGTCTGAATAATACAGAATCTTGATATTAGTTCAAAACATCGTTCGGTTCCATTAAAACAAGATCATATCGACGTTTCATCACATTATGAGCGTTGTAGTATCTTCCTCAAAATGAGATACCCGGCCATTTTTCATATGTGCAGGAATTATTCCTATGTTGAACAGGGGTATCCGTTTGTCAACATCACCCATGTAAACATAAGAAGCTAACACTATGATACGTCGGATTATCTTGGGCGACGTTAACATATTGTCCCAGATATTCGGCAGGCTGTAATGTGCGCACGGATGTAGATCGAGTCTTTAACCCCCCGCTCAAACAGGTTTGTTCTCGATCCAAGGATTTCACTGAGTTCCAACTTACAGCATGGCCAGGACAAACATTGTAGATGTGCCTTGATACTTCAAACAAGCTTGAACTTGGCGTTCTATGTTCATTAAATCTCGCTTTCATGTCCTTTCCGTTTGCCCAAAATAGACGTGATGGCACTGACTTTCACCCTGTACGTCACACTGATTGTGATAGATAGGTCCACCAATATCTCTCTTAACAAACTTATCCTTTGGGTGAACTAGCATCTGTCCTAGTGTCAGGTACGGTGTAAAACACACATTAATTGTGTCGTTGAAAAACGCGCTTCAGGCATTCGGAAGTCTCTTTTACATATGGTAGAATGATGTTTCCTTTCGAATATGTTCTCCCAGTTAGTCTACGCTTCCAGGTAGTGTCATTGGGACTAGGGCTGAGCTTGTTGGAAACCGTCATAAGACGATTAATCGCCGATTCCGGATAATGAGACCTCTTGAGGGCAGCATTGACACGATCTAGTTCTTGTCTTAAATCGTTTGGGTCAGATATAACGACGTTCGCTGTTTGACACAATGTTCAAACCACACGGAGTTTCTGATCTAATGTATTGTGCGAGTCAAAATCAAGCTAATGGTCGGTACGCGCCGGTTTACGATAAACTGTTTGCGCATGTGATTGAACAGTTAAAACATTGTCAGATATAAATAATAATAATACACTGTTAAGTATACAGCAAACTATACGATTCTATCTCTCTCCATTCTCTCTTGAATCAGTTTGTGCTCTACGTCTGAATGTTGTTGTTATGAAAGTAATCACTAACGGAATTTATCGATCGTGTCACATCCTTACTTTTGGAGCAATCCCGAGAAAGACCATAATTACGAGCGACTTAATTGACTTAATTGGCACCTCTTAATTCTTATTTTAATATCGTTTAAACCTAATATTTTGATTATTTCAAAGAACGGTGCATGTCAGGTAGCTTTTTTAAAATCAAACTAGCTCCATTCTTCTAAACATTAGTTAGATTTGGCGGCATTGTGGCTTTAAAGTGATATATTTTATATAAGGGGCTCTTACTTTTATACCCCATATCTTTCTCATATCACTATTTATTCGATCCATTAATTACATACATTTTGTTATCCACTTGCTCCAGGCAATATCACCGTGGTCCGTCATCTTCTTGATAACGTTAACCACCACCACTACCAAGTCACAACGTTGGTGCTTGTCCGTCGATTTAAGACAATTTATTTGAGTGGAAAATTTGAGCAAGTATAAAATAAAATGTGATCTCTCCAACATTAATAATTTCTTAGCGTTCGTGAAGAAAATATCGATCCGAGTGAGATTCACCCTTGTCTGTGCATTTTATATGAATAAGTGCATGCAATTTTCTTGCCATTTCTTTAATGTTGTCATAATAGGATTGCAAGAAATTAAAGCACGGACCCATGAGATATTATTCTCTGCGTTTGGGGGAAAATGGGGTCGTATTCTGAATTTGCGGACTAG
Organism: Sinohyriopsis cumingii; assembly: GCA_028554795.2. Classification (NCBI taxonomy): domain Eukaryota; kingdom Metazoa; phylum Mollusca; class Bivalvia; order Unionida; family Unionidae; genus Sinohyriopsis; species Sinohyriopsis cumingii. The sequence continues at coordinate 36,227,364 of CM068838.1, forward strand.
GGGAATTACCATAGCATTCTCATGGGAGAAGAGCTAATTAGGTATCTTGTGTGATAGTAATTACACCTTGTTTTGGTGTGCAAGCGTTAAGCTGAATTTGGGAAGAAAGTCAGGCTGTGTACTGCCCGTTTATAGCAAGACCAGAGCGTAGGCTGAGAACTTAGTTTATGTGACCCCGTACAAGTAGACCAGGATGGATACTGACAAATAACTAGTTTGGGAATTTAAGTCGATTTTGAAGAACGAGTTAGGAGACGAAGTGGCCCATTTAGCTGAATTCGTGGAGCCAAGTGTTAGAAAACACAAGGAACAAGAAGTGTCCTAGCGAGAGATAGAAAGAGAAAAGTAAGCAGCAGAGCGAGATAAAAAAGGAGAAAGAGCTCAATTTAGCCAGATTTCAAAATGAGAATAGAGCTTGGGAGCGCGAAAATACGCTTTTAGCAATGTTGAGACTTCGGATTAGACACGACTGATTTCAGCAACACTTTTGTCACTTCAAAACCTATGAATTCACGGGGTTTATCTATTCCTAATAGCATTGCTGATTTTATATAGCCTCGTGATATAGACCTTTCTAGAAACCCTTTTTGTACTCAATACTAATCTCCTTTTTCTTTTCTTTATTAAAATCGTTTTTTTTTTTTTTTGAGGTGTCTTTTTTTCTTTTGATCATTTCACATTTCAGTGAACTTTGTTTTCAGTTTGGTATATTTTTACAAATTTTCTTTCTGATGTTAATAAGTTTCCTTCTCTACACTTTACGCCATATCCTGTTTGACTAGGCGGTAAATACAGGACAGAGACTCACATGTATCTTGCTCTTCTTTCATCATAGGATGTATATTGAGATCCATCTCCACGTCTGCAGGAAATAACTTTCAAATTAGTTTTTACTTCCTCATTCATTCTCGTAAACTGTTTGAAAACTAAATTTTCTATCACCTGAAACTCATATTGTGCTAACTCATATTGCGTTAACTTGCAAGTTTTCAATCAAATATGTGACGGATGAACAAAGTTAAAATGATAATGTAAACAAGACAAGGCTAGCAAAAAAAATTTAAAAGAATAAAATAAAAATACAAGCCTGCTATGCACACTCGAAAATATTAACTTACAGTCAAACTTGACAGGCAACTTGGACACGGTTAAGAAGAATTATATATATATATATAAAATCTGAACGTATAATGAACGAACACGAAGCGTCATTTTTGTCCAACAGTAGACTCTGCCTTACGATTCCTGGAACATGCTTATGTTAAAGTTATAGATGTGTAGAATAGATGAAGGATCAAACATGACCATAAAAGAACGCGTAAAACTGTTTATCATATTTTCCTTAGGCAGTTCACAATTAGCCATTTGACAACACACCAGTGCCTAGCACAAAAATAATATGCCAATAAATGAATAGCAATGGAGCAGATGATTATTGTGTTTGTGTGTGCTTTTAAATAGTAAGCCAAACGACAGTTACATTCAGTATGCAAGTTCAGTCTATAACTCTACATAGTCGATAAAATTACAGCTTGCAATGCTCAGATGTACTGAATTAGCACATTCCATACTGTGCATGTAATCGTCCAGGATTGTTAAAGCTATATGTATCCTTAATATTAGAAATATAGCCTTGCATAAAGTATATGTGCAATGTAATACTCTTGTCATGAGATAAATGATTAAAAATAACCTCCTTTAACCTCAGTTTCCCTCAATAACGACAGATCATACTAAGTGTGTTATACATTGCAATGGTATTAATTTTAGTCTAAAAAACTAACAAGAGTGTAAACGATTAAGTAACAGAGATAGCAGACTATTTGTTCAAAGAAAAATGCAATGTAGCACTATGTGTGTGTGTGTGTGTGTGTGTGTGATCAATAAGCAAAGCAGTAAATGAAGGTAAAATCAAGCACGATGAGTTAATTTGGATCTTGAGGAGTAAATAGGAAGAAGTAATTCCCCTGTTAAAACTGAAAGTTACATGACAATGGACTGTCCTCCTGAGGGAAACAAATTCACAATCCTATTGATATAATAATTAATTCTCAATGGGTGTAGACCAAATACCCGTTTGTTTGGTGGGTATCACACCATTTCCCTTATAAAGATAAATGTTTTTAAAAACGTTCCATGTAAGGAATTAATGCAACAACATACAACAAAAAGGTCAAAACATTATCACGCATAGAAAAAAGAATAAGCCAGAACCGTTCTAATTCTGAAAGAGATTGCAGTCTTGCGATGTACATGAAAAAGTCAAGGATTGAATGGCTCCCGATACAAGTAACACTGAAATAATATATCTTGAATATCGAAAACACAGTTCAAAAGCTTTTTTCACTCTGAGGAACGACTTACGTAGAGTATATCGATATAGATATATCTACAAGATTTGTTGGTGTTTGTGGGCTTTTGAAACCCAGCTTTGGTACTTTTCCTTTGAACGATTTAAATGTGACTTAACAATCAAAACCAGTCGTATCACAAATAATTTGTTCAAAAACATAGACGTTTCTAATATATTAATTGATGCAATGACGGCATGTTTTGTACAGAGGCGAACTCAAGATCAAATATGTAGGACTTCGGAATATAACACTTTAAAGATACAATGGCATTTAAAAGAATATTCAGGCAACAAGTTAACAGGTATTAAACTGAATGATAATGAATGAAATAGTTTACAAAAGTTCCGCAGTACAAAAAAATCAACATCAGAAAAGACTTTGCGGGAATATGAGTTCATTCGATCGAGATTCAGTTTATATGAACTCATTTCTTAACATATATGGGTATAGAAGAGTGACAAACAATCCAAACGTAGATGAAATACCTACCATTCAAAAATATTTACATCAAAATCTACAGAGGACAGGCAGTGAAAATATAATTTGGAGATTTTCATAAGGATCAAAAAATCTGACGCGCAGCTGAGAGAAGATAGAAAGAAGCAAGATTAAAGCGGCTGCAAAAACTCAGGAGAAAACGTGTTGAAATGTTTATCACTTTGCAATGCTGTGGCGCTGCTGATAATAAAGTTTAAAGGTAACACTACCTTGTTATGAATTTAAAAACTGAAGAACGTTATTATCATAAAAAATGCTACATTGACTGAAACATTTTTAACAAAGGCTTTATAATTTATGATGCGTCAAAATGCAATACCAGAGCAACAGATTAGACAGCAATGCAAATAACTTAAAGCTTTGATTTCTTATCCATACTATTAAAAACACGTCAACATTAATTACACGTTCTCCGGATATTTATAGCCATTTTGAAAATATCATTGTAGAATAGGGACAAAACTTATGGCAAAGGATCCTATATTTCCTGCACAATACTCGTTGCTAATCACATTCCATCACCGTTTTATATCTACATGAAATCAGTACATACAGCAATCGAGCCAATAGTGTACAGAATATTAATAGACGTTAATGAAATATATTATTGCTTGTTCAGTAAAGTTACAGAACACGTTAATGAACAATCAAGGACCAAAAAACCAAATAAAGACGCAAACATTTCAACTCAAGCGATATATATGATATCGGTGAGACAATATTAATATCAAACTGTTCGTAATTATGACCAAATGATATGTATATACAGAGGTTGGGTACATAGAAAATTGAATCTACATTACAACTATCCCAAATATATACGAGTGTTCACCGATAACGTGTCTGGATATGACAGCAATCTCCTCATCAAGACACATGTGAAACTGATCAAAACGTAGAGATAAAATCATTCCATACAACGATGCAATATGAATTTCTTATTGTAAGGATTTCAGTGATAAGATGACGAAATCGCCCCCCCCCCCTCCCGCCATCCAAGCGTAAATACCAGTCAGATTTGTATAGATATTTATATTCATGGGCATTTTATAGTAAAGTTAACTAATATTCAGGTACTATAAACTGCTCATAAGTACTTGAACATTTTACACATATAAAATCCAAACAAAAGAAGTACTTGCATGGATAGCCACTGGGGCCATAACAGAGATGATATGTTTTCCATAAAATAATGTGACCTTGACTGTTCGTTTTGTAAATAACCAGGTGTTGATCTAAACCCTGACCTTGCTTCAAAATTAGTAGCAACCATGTAAATACGTTCTATTTTTATTTGAGAATGATTAGCTGTTGTCAAGGTCATGATAGGACTACGTATTTAATATCTAAACAATTTAAAAAAAAAATTATTTCTTAGAGCAAAATGATTGGTTTTCTTCAAGGCCACACTGGGTGTACGTGATTTTAACAAGTACCCAATTTCTACGAGGTTCTGGAACCTGATCATGTGACCCCCTTGTTTACGTTTTAGGAGACGATATAACCTCTGTTTTGGAGAGTTATTCTCAGTTGAAGCTGGGCCTTTACACTGGAAGTTGTATGCTGATCTTTTTGGAGTTATTTCAAATTACTTGGATTGGAGTTATTTTAATTTATTTGGATTGAAAAGGACTAATTTTTTTTCTTCCTGGAAATTACATGTGCTCATGTGAAATTGTTGAACAAGGACAGTTTTTATAAACATTTATTTGGATTTCCGAAACCGGAGTGATAATTCTTTTTGCTACAAGGAACTGTAGACTTCAACACTACAGTTTACAGCATACGTCATCGTCTTCCATCTTGGATTCTTTGCCGGGACTCGAACTTGAAATCAGTAGAATATTTTGTTATTAGGATTACTAAAATTATATTCTTGGTTTATTCTTGCAATATTTTTGGATTTGATTCTATAAAACCGTAATTTCATAATTGTTTCATATTACAGAACTTTTCAAGGGAAATAAATTATTGTACGTTTCAAAGCTTGTAGTTTTCACTCTTTCTTGTGTTACTGTATATTCGAGCCTAACTACGTAACATAAGAAGATACATGTACAAGATCATGAAAATTGATTTCGCATCGCCGTGAATATCAATATAAGCAATTGATAATTTTGTTGAAACAGCGTGTACTTCATCAGTTCAAATGATAAGGTAAACACGAGACACGATCTTTATAGAAAGAGGTTTAGGTCAACAGTTTGTCGTCCAACTTTTAAGCCCGTTTAGTATGGTTTAATATGGTACTTTGAAAACGAATTAAAGAAACGTAGACTAATCAGTCTTATTGGTGCGCAATCAAAACTCTGGAAGGACATAATAGATAACTCCTAAGTATAAACTGATATCCGTGAATTTTAGAACTAGATTTATTTCTCTTGAAATGTTGCTACATCTTTAATGATGTTGCAAAGTGTTGAATTTTCATTCATTTTTTTTTTTACAGCTAATGAGTAATTCGTCGATATTCTTCTTTACGTTGACCTTACAGAATTTGTTTTCTTACTAATATATCTCTGTTGAAATAAAAAGTCGGATATTTCGCAAAAAGCTACATTTATCGAATTAGGATATAACATGACAACTGCGATGGCCTAGTGGTTAGAGCATCCGTGTCGGATCTGAAGGTCGCAGGTTCGAACCCAGGCCGAGTCATACCAAAGACTTCTAAAATGGGTACTAACAGTTGCCTCGCTTGGCACTCAGCATTGCGAGGTTAGTGTTAGGACTGGTTGGCCTGGTCTCACGATAATGTGACTGGGTGGGACATGATGCTACATGTCTGCGGCATGATCCCACAGTGCTAGACATCAGTATAAACTGCCACACTGCAGACATCGTAACATTAGGAATGAAAAATTGTGAAAGCTACGTTAAAAATCCAAATCACACACACACACACACACACACACACGCAAACAGGATATAACATTAAAGGAAGACGCCAGTTCTGAGAGCTTTGAAAACAAAAAGGTTACTAATGTTAATGTAGTAAAGCCTAATCAACTGCTTTCATATTGTTAGTGGTATGTGTATTTACGATCACTGGAGCAGACCCAGAAAACATTAGGAGATGAGTTATAAAGGGCGTCTGTTTTTATTTTTAAAACTGTTGTTCAAAATATACACAAGTAAATAAGTGGATGACAAGTAAAGGATTTCATGACTTGTCTGCTAAACAGCCCACGGATTAGTAACTATTTCACCTACCCACCATTAGCTTGTGCAAAGCGGAATATAGACAAGAACTAGCTCTAAATCGGATGAGCAATGTATGATGGTTGTCCATTTCCTGGAGGAAATTTTCTCTAATTTGATGTCGGAATGCACGTCCGCATAAATATATAAAACATAACTATATGCTTTGAAATCGATTTGTAGGAAAAATAAAAAATATAAAAACATGTTTTTCGTGCACAATAATATACACAGTATTGTGAATTTAAAAAACATTAAACTAAATTTAAAATTAAAATGCTATTAATGTTCACATACTCTTGTGTAAGCTAGTGCGCAGAAGACGTTTATAAACTTCATTACATATATGCACTGATCATTGGACCCTGATTTGAGTTGTCTAGAAAGATATATTTGCGTTGAAAATTAAAGAAAAAGCTTAGAAGTAAAAAGAACAAAACAGTTCTAGCTCTGCTGCTTCAGTCCTAACATTTTCAGTATATTCGCTATTATGTGCATCTTGCCTTGAACATGAGATCAAAACAGAACCAGTCTGAGTTTATATAATGTCTCAAGCTATGATATCGTATGACGTAAAAGAGTAACTTTTCTTCTTATACGTTACCTCATATACGTTCATGTGCAATACTGTAAAGTTCTGATACGTCATTTACTCGTGGTCAAATTAAACACCATAGGTATGCATTCAAATGCGTTAATCAAAAGAGAAGGTAAAATAGATCTGAGTTTTTGGGACGTGTCCAAAGCTAACCAGGTATCTCGTTACAGCAAATGAGCTTCTATAAGTGTAATATACAAACCGATAGTGTGGAGGCACTTCACTTGAACTTTACGGTGGACATAGATACATTTTAGATAAATTATTTTTAACGTTTTGTTTTAGTTGTTTATTCTTTTATCATTTACAGTACAAAACCTTACAATACAATATAACAGAATGCAACACAATCAAAATATACCAATACAAAACCATGCAAAACAATACAAATACATTTACTATGTATATCTGGTAAGTTGGTCAAGAAATAATGCACTTGAAATGTTAAAACGAGAGGCGTTAAAACAGAAACAAATGCCGTTATAGTTCGTTTTATTTCAAAAGGCATATGTTGAAGATTCAAGTTTCAGGTGACTTGTATAAATCGCCTCCATACAGGTATAAATAACATCATTAATACATTCGTATTGTCACACAATTGGCATAACTTCCTTTCAAAAATTAGAAAAGCAAACAAGAAGAAACCTATGCATTTATGGCATGGATAATCAGTGAGCGTGATCAATGTACTCTTTTACCCATCAACTTTCGGTCAATAAGTTTTAGTCGGTGTAAGAATCCACGAGCAATTGAAAATCTACATTAAATTGAATTTGTTTATTTGATTTTCTTCTTTGACAAGCCGACTGACACTATGTCGTGGTCAATAATTCTTCTTCAGTACAATCACCAATGCATATATTTCAAAACATTCATAGCCAAAATTCTATGAAATATTTTAATCTGCAACCATCTAAGGTTAAGACATTGTGTAGTTTTCTATGGTAGTAAAAACATATCTGCTAAACGTTTTGTTCAACTCACAAAATTAACAAATCGGTGTTTCGTCGTTGTTTCCAATCATTTTTTCATATACACTCTTACATCTTTTCCTTATTTTAAATAATAGGATACACGACTGTATTTCTGGACGGTTATTGTAAACTGGAGCCATAACTGATTCTGAATTTACTTTTGCATGACTTTATCTCTGTGAATATGCTTTGAAAATCATTGAAATCAATCTGAATAGAAAACTTAGTTTTAATTATAAAACGTTATCTAGGAGCTATCTTCATTGACTAAATTATTCACAAATCTAATGTCTTTCTGGAAACACGGTTCATAATAACACTTTGTTCCATGTATTGTAACATAAAGATTCAGCCATATCTGTGTTAATACAAGTCTTTTGTCCGTGACCATTTTGAATGCGCCGCTAAGCTCTAGAAATACTTCAAAATCAACTACTCAGAAGTGATTGAGTTTTAAAAATTTAAAATAAAACGAAGTCCTCAATACTTGGCACGGAATCTTGTAACAGCTTTGTTTCCATTTAGATTGGTCAGACAACATTCTTCTGAGCCATGTAAGTTTTAAAACATTTACAAAATTACCTATACTAATAATATTTAACTCCCCACTCTGAAGATAGATAAACTGTTTATTACTACTATCATTCCAAATGGACATTATTTAGCTAAATTAGTAAAATTGTCATTCCCCTTAGTTTAGATATGTTAAATTTATACAAAGGCAAGAACATTTTGAAGACTGAGATAAAAGATCCAAATCAGATATTAGAGATTTCTCTGAACCATCAAACGTAAGTGACAAGTCATCAGCATTTTGAGAAAGAACGTTATGGTATCGTTATTATTTCTTTTCTGTTACGTGTTTAAAATCTTGCAAAACGTTACAAGAAAAAGGTGAAGACAACAAGCTTTGTAAAATTTAACAAATAATATATTTCCATAGAGAGCAAGGTAAAAATGAGAAAAAAGAACTTACGGGTTACGAATCAAATGTAAACTTTATCCAAGAATTAAAAACAAAATAGAAGTCATATTGTTAAAAATCCTTTATAAAACTATGTTCGAATCCCGATGAAATCCAAAACAAAAGACGATGACGTCTGTGGTAACCTGTGAAGTGTTACAGTGTCAGCCGTCTCTTTTTGAATCACAGAACATATTATTCCAGTTCTTTTAATTTTGTATAAATTTTGATAAATGTTCTTATCCAAGACATAATTTAGAGCACTTGTATTTCCAGGGAAAAGAATCACCTTTCTTTAAAATAATTTGAAGAAAATAAAATAATTAACCCAAACTGGGCACAACATAAAACACATGGACGAATCCAGCGTTAAGGCACAAATGATTATTCTTTCTCAAATCTTCAGTAATAAGTTAAACTACAACATAAAAATATTCCAGGATGCAGGTCAGGAGTTCATCCTTCTGGGAAAATCAAACGATTGTATCAATAATTACATGTTGTTTGTCACGCACTCCAATTATGGCCTTGAAACCACTTTATGAATCTTACTCTGAGAAAGAATTAAGAAACAACAAAAAAGTTGTTTACCTAAACCCTTACTAGTTCTGAATAAAGGTCAGGAACAAAGTCAGCAGTTCATACAAAGTTTCCTTAATTAGTTGTTTAGTTTGAAAAATAAAACAAAATCAGTCATTACTGAAAAATATCAGATCCTGGAAATAAAGTTACATTACAATTGCATGTAATGGAATAATAAAAAACTAACAAACAAACAATTAAATTAAATCAAATATCAATTAAATCAAATATGCACAACATATTAAATAAGCTAAAATATCTGCATACAGTATAAAACTATATGGAATGAGAGGGTCCCCCTAACTATACCCTCTTTCAATACCAAACCAACTGAAGACCTGACCATTAATAACAATACACGATTTTTGATGTTCCTATTGTAAAGTTTTATCGTTTTTTATTGGTTCCTCAAACCTGAGAAACGTTCATATCTTTATCAATAAATTACTACGTAAGAGACGATTTTCAATGTCGATTGAAACGACTAGACCATGTATATTGCTCGTTTTGATGACAAACATTAAACTACATATTAAGTTTCTAGCATTCTCTCCAGTGTATCGTCCTTTTAGAAATGCTGTCTGATCATAACTTATGATTTTGGCTTGTACAGTTTTAACACTAAATGCAATACACGCAGAAGCAATTTTGTATGATCCTGTTAAAAGCGAAACGGGTCTCCACTTTGAAATATCCTCATTGGGTTCATCGCCTTTTGGCATGCATATAAGTATTCCTTTCTTCTGTGTAAGGTAATTCTTCACGTTTATGACCAGAATTTATAGCCATCATTAGAAACTGTCCAGTATCCCTCCAAAACAATTTTAAAATTCTATGGTGAATCTATCATATCCTAAATATTCTTTATCAGGCATTTCTGTAAAATTGTGCAGCTTGGTCCATTTAGGGAATGTTTCTGTAAATCATTCGGTCATAGAATGTCAGAATAATTAAGCAGCGTTTCGAGATCGTCAGTTTCATCTTCGCGCTTTTTATACAAGTTATGTATAAAATAAAATAAAATAAGTTTTCTTCATCTAGAATTTCATTCTAGCTCTCAGTTAAAGAACCACAGCTTTTAAGAAAAAGTGGCATCATTTTACTTATGAAGTTTCTATTTTATAAGTTAACAGTAGTATTTAGTCACTTTCTCTCCGTTTTTACTCAGTATGGATTAAGACCTAACCCTCACCCCATTAATATTTTTATTTATAATATCATCTTGCATCCTTCGTTTTTCCCCTCTGATTTCGTAGTTAATTCAGATCACTTCTCTCTTCAACACTTGTATTTACAATAGATGCTTTACCTCTAGACATTGTAATTGTTACCTAAAAGACGCATATGAAGTTGTTCTTGATATATTTTGCAACAGAAGCATTTCAAAGAAAACATGATAATTTGCAACATGCTTAAAATTCAGATGTATATATATTCTAAAACATATTTAATTGTTCAGCACATATATATTGAGATTTAACTTTTAAGATCAAAACTTCTAATTTATTTTTTCACGTATTCAAGGTCTTTTTAAAATGAATTATTTAGTTTTCAAATGGTTTACATTTTTTGGTGTAATGGAAAACAATATTTATTTTTACAAGACAATGATCATTCATTTATCCAAGTTCAACATTTTTAATAATTGTGAACACTTTAGATAACATCGAATCGACAGGCTTTAGCATTGTCAAAATTGTACAACTCCTTATAGACAGGCTTTGGCACTGTCAGCTCCCGATAAACAGTACGTCTCAATTTGACCTTTGCCCTGTAAAATGAAATAATATCTGATTACGTTGCTTATTAATCAACGACTTGTTTGTCTGTCTTCTCTATCCTCCTATCTATATGTTTTGTCTACCTGTTTACTTTGTTTGCATATGTTTACAGTTAATAGCATACAAATGCGAATGTCCACCTAGGTATGTAGGCATGCTTTTCATTTGCTACTGAAGAAAATGACGCGTTACTGAGACCTGTTGATAAAAGTAACTAAGGAATTAAGCTTGGATAATATATACATATATATATATATATATATATATATATATATATATATATATATATATATATATATATATATATATATATATATATATATATATATAACTGTAACAAATCGACTCTTGAAGATATTGGTAAGATGAAGAAAATACGTACGGTTAAGTAACAAAGTCAATTTTTCCATTTTATCAAACGAGCAGAAAGATTAGAAGACTCCATCTAATTAGAAATCCTGTCGAATGAAAGAGGGAAAGATCATAAGAAAGATCCTCACTGGGGTTCACTGTTCTTTTATAAAACTTTTTCATGAGGAGAAATTTCAACGTCAGTTTTTAACTTTAAAATGGGAATCTTAACGAGCTAGAGCCTTAATATTGGCAACATCTTGTAATCACTTATTACAGAAACACTTCAATCGAAACTGCTCTCTCTTTCTCTCTCTCTCTCTCTCTCTCTCTCTCATTAGCTACTATATTTATATTTGGAGATAGTGTGCAATCTCCAGGTAAAGATACCCTTTATTTCCAGATATACAGTATTGGTAAATATTACTGTTTTTACTTCCTCTATCAGCTGATTTTTGCCATTACTTGGAAGTACATAACTATCCAGATCTTTTGTATTAATTGACGGCTATACCTATTATTCCATGCAATGCACATAAAATAACGAAAGTTTCAAAACCTCTGAGATAAGGATCATACGTTCCTTTCCTTTGACTATAACTGATTTCTGCAGTGATTCAATTTTTATCTAACACGCTCCACTTATGTCTGCGAAATCTGTAATCATAACAAACTATTTAAAATCATCATACGATTTTGATCTCTTCTTGTTTGCATATGATATTTTAACATTTATACTCATTGGCTGTATTTTAAAATCATCATACATAACTCCTGGAAATGGTTGCTTAAAAGAATTATTAAAATTTGGAAACATGGTACTGACAAAAGGGTGTGAGAGAAATGAATTAACGTTGAAAATATTCAGTAATTAATGAATATAATATGCATTATTTACAATGAACTTTCAAAATACGATTAGGATGGAAAGCAGGAGATTTTAAAGTTTATTTATCGTTTTTGTCAATGACTGGCTACAAATCATGTCATAATATATGAAGCTTCAAACAATAGGCCTTAAGAGATTCTTATGTAGGTAAATAAAACGAACACCCACCCCCATCAAAGAAGAATCGATCGATTCGTTTTTATCTGGTCCATCCTCTCTTTATTCACACCCATACCCAAAGACCAAAACAACGAGATTTGCACTGGCAAGAAATGTAGCCAGCTTCGATAGCCAAGGTTCCAATATGTTCCAGTATGTTAACCCTATATACACATTGGTGGATCAAGCTGATATTTGTGTGCTTCGGATCTGTGAGTTTCATTGGATGCGGCGGTAAGCCATCGCATGGAAACGAAATTAAGTTGTTCAAATTTGAACACCTTACCTGCATGATCTTTGTGCAAGGTTGACATTGTCGGGGTGGGAGTGTGATAAAAGCGCATCACCCATCCAGAAAAGTCCCATACGCTTATTAATAATAAAAAAATAATTTTACACATTAAAATAAAATATTTCTGAATAAAATATTATCAGAATAAAAATAAATCTGAATGAGAATTATTATTATAATCGAAATAAATGTTTCTTTTTACTATGGTCAGAAAAGAATTATTCTGTTTAGCTGTAACCACAGTCAATAATAAAAAGCACTCACTTTCACAATCACTACTTTGTCACTGTTTCCATTTTTGCTTTTACAAAATCTTTCTAAACTGCCTTACAAGCGTATTCACAAAATATTTTGTTGCGTACTTGTGAGATAATTCTGATCTAATTTTTTAATCGCGCGTGCGAAAGAAACGAATTCTTCAACTTTGGTATGTTTGACTGTCACCAAAGGTTGTAATATGGACAGTTGAATCAGCTTAATGAATCGATATCCTGCTGGTAATGTATATCTAACTTCAAATTTTTGTTGTTGTAAGAATTCAAAATCACAAGAAAAAAAAATCAGGATTTGGTTGATCAGAATTTTTTATACCGTCATGTTGTAACTTTCGAAGTCCAGAAATAATAGAATTAATGCTTTCAAAATTTATTATATAAGAAACATATATTTTAAAAACAATATTTACAAAACACAACACCCATGTTAATACCTATATTGCTTAGCGACATTGTAGCAGGTCCAGATTTTGATACAAAACACTTACATATCACAACCTTCATGTAAGCCCCTACACTGCAAATGACATTCTAGCAGGTCTAGAGGGTGATACGAAATATATAAGAACTTATATCTAAGGACGGCACAACACTCATGTGAACCTATAAATTGCCAAACGACATTCTAGCGAGTCCAGAGGGCGATACGAAATATATACAATCTTAGATCATTTGAAGGCACAACATATAGTAGCATATTTAAAACATTATTTATAAACTTAGCTCTAAAGACGGCACAACATATAGTAGCAAATTTTCAGCATTATATACAATCTTTGCTCTAACGACGGCACAATGCATATACGGGGAGCCTTCTCTACCTTTACAAATGTGCACTACTTGCCCCATAATCAACCACGTGGTGAGTTGGTGGGAAGGTGTACCTGTTTGTGAAAATTCGAGCATGGGGAGGAATCTATAAAAGAAAACAATGTGATTATCACTCTACCAACGACAAAGTTGTCAGTGATGGGATTAGAACGCCAGACCTCCAGCATGAGATACCATCACGCTAGCACTACACAACGGACCATCCTTGCAGATACATGTTGCAGAAATTATTATGAAGTTACCTATGTTGGATTCCTACACATGATTAATATACTGAACAAATAATAATTATTATGAACTGCAGCGTGGATTTATTTCAATTTCCAAACAAGCCATGAAAAATAAGCGCAAATATATTTTTGCCGAGTTAAACAACATGTTAGGTCTGTATATAGCTATCTTACCAAGAGATCTAAAATTAACTTAGCTCTATTACATAAACGAAGCGTGTGTCTTACTATTATTCTGAAATTATCAAGAACGAAGTCAGAAGGTGTATATATCCTTCACCCATCTCCACATTAACATATTTCATAGCTGTCTTTGAAATTGTTTTGTTCTTACCTGTACCACCAAATTTGCAATTCTGACTTTGTGTTACAAGTCTTATATTACTTAAGGAATTTTCTTTTGGATCTGAATTCATGTGATCGATCACAAGACCCTTTTAGATTAGTCCATGAAATTACTCATATATAAATTCATGAGAGAGATAATGTTTTCTTTCCCCCAGCAGGAAACATGAGATAACCAGTATTAATAACAGTACTGACTTTTTCCTAGTCAAAAATGTCTGATAATACCATCACGAGATGTTTCATAATTCTTGATGATGGGATGTTTTAAACTTTTTTGGTCCATTTATATAATAATATCATCTGTCAAAATAGGTATTTTTGAAAATCTAGAGAGAGAGAGTCTTCAGCGTTTTTTTTTACTTTGCCGGCGTTAAATTTTTAATCATGATATCGTTTTAGCTCACGTATTTTTTTACCACCACATTCATTTGACACACAACTGCGTTTTTCCTCTTACCATGACATCACATATCGAACACGGTTTTGGTCCTAGACTCCCTCTTCGCACACTTTGCATATGAAGCCCACATAATTCCTCTACGCAAGCTTTGTTACAAGGAAATGAAGAACCGATCATTAGACATTTACAGTAATTTTTGGTTTGAATCATTATATATGTATATATGTATGTGTGTGTGTGTGTGTGTGCGTGTCTGTGTATGTGTGTGCACTTACTTGAATTTAAATATATATTTGTCTTAATTATAATAGGGAAGAGTTTGAGAGATTATCTACAATCGAATCTTCTAAGACTAGATTCGATCTTGACAGAAGAACCCCTGACTTGTCGAGGTGAGCTACGGTTGACCCGACGAAAACACTGATTAAAAGTATTCATGATGCCAAGAAAGAATTTGGCAGCGATGGTGCATCTCATGTGTGGTCAGCATTCAGAATCATGCTCGACACCGAAGGTGTTAACGATGCTGCAATGAATGACAATTATTAATTATCTCGACAATCAAAGATATTTTTTAGAATAAACTTTATAGCAGCGGTAAATACCGCGTAAGTAAACGATACTTGGATTATTCCTGACAAGCTTGACCCTTTTATGAATCTGCCGACGGTGAAATGAAGGATATTTTTACAAATATAATAAAAATATAAATATAATCAAATATCAGAATTATCATCAATACAATCTGTATATGGCCCTGTGACCAGACATAAGACTGTTTGTCTTAATGGACCAGGGTGTTCTGGTAAAACAACACATATGATCAAATTATTTCGTGGACTTGATATAACTGTATTAACCCCTACACATAGACTCGCTAGAGAAATGAACCAACGAAGCGTTGGATCTCATATTTATCATAACTTCTTCCGATGGAAGGGAGATACATAGACTCCTGAACGAATTGTGAAAAATATATTCCAAAGATTATTATATGGGATGAAATATGTACAGTGTTACTCGAGACATTAAAATATATCATGATTGGTTGTTGACAACAAATACTGCTGTGATAATGTCTGGTGATCATGACCAACCGCCAGCTTTTGATGGATTGTCTCCACTTGAATGGCTGAAAACGTTTGTGGATTATTATAAGGAGATTACTGATGATCATAGAACGTTTGATCCAGAATTAAGAGAGATTAAGAAATCAATCAGACTACAATCAAATAATTTGTAGTGTAAAATAATGCGTGAGATAATTTCAGAAACTCTTATGGACCATTTTTTAATTAATGGGGACCGGGTGACTTTATAGTTATGAATATAAATGTATTTCGTGATACACTTCAACAAAAAGTATTAATATTACATTAAGAAAACATTTCTAATCTACCCGTACCCTTTTGTTATCGCCCAGCAGATACTTCATGGCGAAATATAGGCGTTGAACTTCCAGGTTGTGGTAGTAAACAAAATCTTGTATGAAATGATATTGTTCTGGTTCCTGTCAGTGTTTTTGAGAGCGCGTTAACAATGGACAAAACTCCATGGACACTAGTATATACTGTAACGATTCATTCGTAAGAAGGATTAACTATTTCGGATACTAATATTTGGATTGTTGATGATCGCATCGAATGGTCAAACTTAGTTTATCTCGACGTGTCTCGAGTCAGAAGAATATCTCAGTTGCGGAGGGTTACCATAAACTTCACAGAAAATAATAATCAAACTCAGGAAACCAAAGATGATGTGAAAAGAAAAATAGTTAAAACGGTTTGACAAAAAATATAAGCGATACTTTGATTTCGACGCTGAATGTATCATGACATTTAAACAACGACAAAATGATAATCGTGTGAGCTGTGACAAGGTAAAGTTGTGGCAGTATTCAAATAAAAATCCAAGACAGTTTACCGTGGATAGAATTAATAATAATCCTGGTCACACACATGAAAATGTGATACTTAGCTGTCTTGATTGTAATCGACCTCAAGGCGCTATTTCACAAAAGTGAACGCGGTGGTAATTGTTTGTCTTCAGGAGTTATTTGTAATTGTTTACGTACAAATCCATGCGTAAAAGCAGTTTAATCTAATCTGTAGATTGCAGGTCTATCCGTAGATCTTGCCACGCTGGAAATTTTATGTGTCATCTCACTCCAAATATGTCCAGTTACTCTTTTATACCCCTTCAAGTTCACCATTTTCATATAAATACCTCACAGTCACGGTACTGGTTGTTTTGAGAAGGAGTCATGTCGTTGTATTGGTATATGATTTTTTTGTGATCGCATTAATGGGTTTCATATAAATTGCACGAGTAATTTCATTACTTAACGCAGCTATCGCACTTGTTAATCTTGCAGCCTACTCATGAGATCTCATATCTTTATTAATTTTTTTCAGGGATATTTTCTGCGCATACTAATATCCCAATAACCGCTAAGAAAGTGTTCGATTAAATCGTTCACCAATTGCCTAATCGCGATGAATTGCGGTATGTATTCGTCTGATTTTGACGTTATGTTTTTTTTTTTTTCATCAGAGATGATACTGCTGCTAGGAATTCCTTGCCAGGATCAACCTGTAGCAACTGTGGCCATCGGAACGGTGGATAAATTCGTTTAAAAGCAGATGCAACTTCAATTGCTGTTTTAGTTGATAGTGGTTCTGCTTGATTTTATCAACTTGCAACGACAACGACAGTTAACGCGTATTGTATGTGCGTGATTGACGTCTACTTGTCTTAATAGTATCGTGTAGTAAAAATAGAATATATGTTTGATGAATTTCGTTGCGAGCGCTGATATCCGAATGTGCGTACTGAATTTATTTAGGGGGTGGTAAATAAATTTGCCATATTGCCTGTCGTGCTAACATTATTGCAGCAACATAACGTGTAACATTTTCTGTATCAGCAAGTTTACTAATCGCTGCTCTACCCCTCCATACTTTTGGATAATAATAAATCGAGTCAATAATAATAATAATAATAATAATAATCGGTTGATTAATTACCGGCCCCTAATATTAGTTTACCTTTCATTGCAAATTTTGCCAAGAAGTTAGCAAGTTTTTCTCTGAGAGATTTATGTTTAATGGAATTTAACGAGTGAATCAACTACACATCTGCAATATGTCGTTGTTGTAAATCCTTATTTTTATACGCAACATCATCAACGTGACATGCTTGATCAATGGCAATTAATTGGATACTCTCCAGGTTATCGTTGATCTCGCTCGTCAAGTCGGATATCAAGTCGGGTTCCATGACCACAAAATTATATCCAGGAAGATGTTTTTCTCCTGGATACTTAGCCCATGGAGCTTCTGGTAATTTTCCTAATGAGGTAGCGATATCTCCACCTGTTTTCCTTGATTTGTCAAGGGAGATAAATTTGTATTTTTTACCACATTTTACACACTTACCTGTAAGCGCACACTTTTATGTTTTGTTATTATTGTTGTTAATCCACTTGTAGGGGAGGATGCTCTGTACCGAACATAATATAAATTCATAACATTTATTATATTTGTGCAACATGGATGTCATTGATTTCTCAGCGACACGTAAATTATCATCCAGCGCTAATTCTGTCAGAGCAATTATCATTGGTCCATCTAGGTCTGGTGAGACGCAACTGATTTTTAATCTGATAACGAGATTGCTCAAGTGGGATAAGTTATTTTTAGTGACATTATCCGTAGATGATCAGCAATGCTACGATATGCTTACAGATTTTAATGAAAATCCAAAATTGTTGGACCAGGATGGTAATTATATTATTGATTTTATCACCGATAATGATGAAACCCAATCTGTCGATGACCTCGATGGATTGATTAATAACCTCGTAGTATACGATGATGTGATGCTGGACAAAGAATCAAATCCAGCTCGGATATTTTCTCGAGGCAGACACAAAAGCACCGATGTTAAATATGTTACATAGCGCAATACACAAATACCTAAACTGATTAGAGATAACTGCAATATTTTAGTTGTGTTTAAGGGAGTCGATACACATACTCTGCGAAATATTCATCAGAATTGATGTTCAGGGGATACGGATATGACTAATTTCAGAAACTTCTTTTCACGTGCACAAGCTACCCAACAAGGATTTATCACGATACATTTACATGATCCTCGTTCGCGATATCGTGTAGGTCTTGATAACATTTTTGGTTAAGAAACGACAGCAGGGAGGGTGACGACCAACAATGAGTGTCCTGGTGGGTAAAAGAACACGCATAAAAATTTGAAAACACGAGCGATAAAAATAAAGTAGCAAAATGGGTCAACCCGATTAGAGAAAATCTCGGTCTGTTCGAGGCTTCGGTTTGACATTATTGACATTGTATTTTCTTTTTGTTTTCGTTGGAAGCTTTATTTTCAAAATAGACTTGCTCCACAGCTGGTCTGCTGCTCGTAAACATTTGTTTAAGATTGAGTGGTCTACTTTAGTCATAGAATTTCAAAGTATAGGGCATGAACTTTTCGGAAAATATATGCCCGCCGCCTTTCAAGAAGTAGCATTCAGTGCATGCATTTGATAATGAAACTATACTAAACTCTTTATTTTTAATTCCATTGGATAGTTTCATTAAACATTAACTGTAGCCGAAACTAATAGGCAATAAATGACACAGCAAAGGATCTCTTCTTCGCAGCATGTGCCTCTAGACGCAAGGTACGTGATAACAAGAATAATAATAATAATAATAATAATAATAATAATAATAATAATAATTTAAAATAATAATAATAATAATAATAATAATAATGAAGAGAAAAAGAAGAAGACGAATATTAATGAGATGAATGCTGCTCATATTGCTGTTGGGTAGATCGATCTGTTTGTTTGTTATCAAATTGACTGTGACACTTTTCCAAATGAATCTATGTTCGTAAAATATTGTACGCCAAGTTCGTCTTTTTACTTCTTTATGTGCATTCTTCCAGCTCGAATCAGTGTGTATCTTTATCATCAATTTAGTTACTATCCAATAAAATTTATACATGATTTCATGAGATCTTGCAGTTATATATATATATATATATATATATATATATATATATATATATATATATATATATATATATATATATATATATATATATATATATGTGTGTGTGTGTGTGTGTGTGTGTGTCTGTGTGTGTGTGTGTGTGTGTGTGTGTGTGTGTGAGTGTGTCAAACATATTCAGTTAATCTCCTGCAATCGAAAACGAATGTCTTTGGTTTGACTCATCCGATATTCGAACCCGCAGCCTCATGCACTAGAGGTGGATGATCTGACCACTTAGACCACTGAAGCGGTTAAAAGGAATTGTTATAATAAAATCCAACACACACCGTTACGAATAACCAAAACCACGGCGAACAGTTGCATGTGCATCATGAATTACTCTTCATCAAAGGTGGATATATCATAGGATTGTATCCATCTGAGTTACGAATTCACAGGTGACAGCAATATAAATGTTGTCATTTTCAATATACAGAGTAAATGGAAGAGTTAAACAAAGGAATTATCTATGCTAGACTCCACAGACTTGCCCATACGGAAACTTTGTCATTCCTTAACAGAAGTCGGTTAGGCCCCAATTTGTAAATGCTTAATAATGGGTATCTTATCTTTCGTCCCTTTCTTATGACTTTCAAATCGTGCGCTCAATAATTTCAGCCCTCAATTTCGTGGATGCTCCTTATGTTGACGGACTCTTTTCTGTGCTGTTAAAATATATTTGCAATATTAATTGCATTAAAACGTGACCTATCTACCCTTCAGGTCAGATACGATGCTTCTCGCAATTGTTGTATGATATCATGTGAACTCCTACATGTCAGCAGTGCCAACTGGACAATCGTTTGTTTTTCCATGATTGATATGATTATGTTCAGTACCGAATAAGAAACTAAGCAGCTTCGTGCATTTATATGAGCTCCCCCAGACACAACACAGCGGTAACTTTTATTTACTTAGATGCAAAACTCGTCCCTGTTATAACTTAAATTGCAAAATGTCCTGTAAAATAAATATGGCTGTGTTTTCGAATCGTTAGTGCATAAACGTTGTTTTTAAATATTGGTAATCGCTCTGGTGCTTTGGTGACTTTGAACATTTTCTTGTAACATTCTTTGGACCAAAATGTAATCGAGATTTAATTTTATTTTTTATTTTATTTATTTTTTGGGGTTATTTTGGGGGGTTTGTTGTTTTGTGTGTGTGTGGGGGGGGGTAGTCGTTTGCACAAAATCATGTATCTGTTTGCTTAAACATGGTACAGAACAAATGCCCGAAAAGGGATTTGAAATTCAGCGATGTTTTATTAGAGAGAGTTTTTTAATAAAGAAAAAGACTTTTAATGCCTTATGTCTCTGGCTATATAATCGGGATGATGTTTTATAGATTCAATTAATAACGTACCTTGTTTTCCCTCTGGAAATAAGAATAATATAATTTCAAGATGCATAATTGAAGAAACAAACCAATCTTTGTATGGTAAAATACTTTTAATCAAAGAATTTTTTCCTGCTTGTAAAGTATGATTTTAAGAAACAAACATTTTAGAGAGTGAAATTCATCTTTTAGAAACGGAGAATGAGGCGGCATGATGATTGATGAGTTGGCGCCACAAAAATGTGCCTGATAATTTCAAATCGAGAGAACACTTAGGACTAGTTGAATTTAAAATTTAACGTAAAGGTATATAAAACAACTATTAAAGATTATTATTATTCTTGAGTTATTATTATAGCAGCACTAGTAGTAGTAGTAGCAGCAGTAGTAGCAGCAATAGTAGTAGTAGTAACACTAGCAGTAGTAGTAGTATTATCAGTGGTAGCAGTTATAGCAGTATTTGTAGAATGAGTAGCAGTAGTAGTAGTATCAACAGTGGTAGTAGTATTAGTATTTGTAGTGGGAGTAGCAGTAATAGTAGTAGCAGTGGTTTCAGCAGTAGTAGCAACAGTAACAGTTGTAGTATTAGCAGTGCAGCAGTAGTAGTGTTAGTAGTAGTGTTATCAGTAATATTAGTAGTGGTAGCAGGAGTTGCAGTAGTAGTATAGCTGTGGTAGCGGTGGCGGTAGCAACAGTAGCATTAGCAGTTGTAGCAATAGTAGTATTAACAATGGTAGCAGTATTTGTAGCAGTATTAGTAGTGGTAGTATCAGCGGTAGTAGCAGAAGCAGTAGTAGCAGCAGTAACAGTAGTAGTTGCAGTAACATTAGTTGCAATAGTAGTAGCAGCATCAGCAGCGGTAACAGTAGTAGTTGCAGTACCATTAGTTGCAGTAGTAGTAGCAGCAGCGTCAGTAGTCGTAGTAGTTGCAGTAACATTAGTTGCAGTAATAGTAGCAGCAGCAGTGTCAGTAGTAGTTGCAGTAGGGTTAGTTGCATTAGTAGTAGAACTAGCAGCAGTAGTAATAGTTGCAGTATTAGTAGCAGCAGCAACAGTAACTGCAGTAGTTGCAGTAGCAGTAGCAGTAGTAGCAAAAGTATTAATAGTAACAGTAATAGTATCATTCGTAGGAGTATTTAGAGTAGCAATAGCAGTTGTAATAGCAGGAAAATTAGTTGTGATAGTCGTTTTTGTTGTTGGTGTTCTTGACAATGACTAATATAGTGACCACTTAAATAACGATCATGACAGCGGTAACGTCTGGCTCCTTTTTTTGTATATTTTCAAGAGTTTTGCAAAATTCTGTAACTAATTGATTAAACAAGGAAGCAACTAAGAGGGAGAACAAACGCACATAGATGCATTCATGTAAAACATTCATAAAGACAGGCAGACTTAATTTACAGACTCGCATGCATCCAGACAGAGTAACATACAGGCTGACATACTATAAACAGCCCGACATTAATGTTTCAATTTGTGCACTCTATAGCTTTGTTTAAATCAAACATAGCAAGTCAACATTTATCACGATGATCAGATATGTCAAATGCTGTCTTCCAGATCTAGGAACCTTCCGACTGCATAATGGTTGGATAAATTGTCCTGACATTTTTTTCCTTTTTCTATGGACTAAATATGTATATCAAATTGCTTCATGTATTGATATTGTTCAGTGGTATATGTGTACGTAACTCTCTTACTCTTGAGGTTGAAGGGTGTACATGGTGGGAATCAATGAGGACTTATATATATATATATATATATATATATATATATATATATATATATATATATATATATATATATATAATTTATTTAAGTATTTATGTCAATAATAATAATAATAATTATCATTATTATTATTATTATTATTATTATTATTATTATTAACATCGACATCATCTAAACAAACAATGTTCTTGTGTGGATTTATGAATCCATTTATCGACATACGTACATGTGAACAAAATGAATTGTATGGTCATCTAATTATTTATCTAAATTATTATCAACTGTATCGAAACAAGCCGTATTAATAGTTAAGGACTTACCTTCCTTGTTTCCCCACTTATAGGCAGATTTGCTAAATACACATAAATAGTAGAAAGGTCCTGAACACCTCACGCGTGGACAAAGGCTTTGACAAAGTCGAATTTATGTGATAAGGGAAAATGTAGATCAAGAAAACACACACATACATGCAGAGGCGTTTAAAGGTAAGTTACATACATACATACATACATACATACATACATACATACATACATACATACATATACACACATGCATCTTATTTTCTTCGTATTTGTCATATGCATCAAGTTGTATATTCTTGTTGTCTAAATAATCTGCAATAACATATTCGTTTACTGGTAAAATTGGCATTTTGTTGCATCGTGTTTTACATAACATGTGTCTTGTCAATTGGGATCAAGAAAGATTCTACTGGGATAAAAAAAGATTCTACTTTACTAAGTAATAATCATAGATCTGCTTTTTGGCAATGAGCCATGCAAAGATTTGATTCCACGTATCTCAGTATAATAATGCCATTAAATAATAACCAAGGCTGTCAAATCGGACTGAAAATTATCGAAGCTAATACCAGTGTCTGGTTTAAACTTCACACTTTTCATCCACCGACGACCCTCTACTAACAGTTAGGGAATGTTTCGTACAAGAAATGGGAACTCAATTGTTATAAGTTGATTCATATGGCTTTACCGCTTGTGCTATCTTGACTTAATTTGCGGTGTTATTGTTTACATTTTGAAGTGAAATAGATAAAGGGTCCCATTGTTGAGTGACATTTGCGTGCAAGAAGACTATCCAGTGACCGAATATTTTATCTCGGTCAACTTCCTGGTCATACTTGCGAGAATGTTCGACGCCATGTTAGGTTTCTGTCTGTAAAGAATTTCAATATATCTTCCTCATGCATTGTTTACATCATTTGCAAGATCTGCATGCATCCATGCATACATTTATACATGCACAGATGTACAATGGGCAGATTGTTTCAGGTGACACACGTATACCCATCTTCACCCCAACAACATAGAGAGCTGGTGCGTACAAACTATTAAGGAACATTTAAAAAGCTTTACTGCTATCGACAAAATATTTTTTGTCAACTAAAGAAAAGTATTCTTTACAATATATACATGGTGCGAAAGGGCAATAACGATTGGTGGCCATTAATTAGGAGGGGGACTCGCGTGGTATGATCTGTATGGTAAAGATTTGTAATAAAACATTTTTTTTTTAAAAAACGAAGGGCAGAGGAACATTCGCTTGCTCTAAATGTGGGATCGGTACAAAAAGCAAAATGTGCAATCAGTGCGCAGATTGAGCATTGAAGCCACAGCGAAAGACAGTGGTCACATTTTAGCATGAGTGTAAGCGTATTGCAAGGCTAAAAGATTTTAATTAGATGAACTGCCCATTTAGGTTGTTATACGCATATTAATTTTTCTAATTAGAGATGCATACTCCTAAAATGAGAGACATTAGTGCAAGAGATGATTTACATTTAGACAAACATTGCATGGATAACTATAATGCAAATGGACAGTGTAGCAAACTTAAAATTGTGTATTTCAAATTGGAGACACATATCACTCCAAAATGTATCATACAAAATTCCGATGTTTTATCGTCATACACCAGAAAGCACAATAGTCGTGCATCTTTTGCTTGATTTTGAAAATGTATTTGAATCAAATGTATAACCTTTCTTAAAAATATGCATTATTCATTTTTTTTTAATTGAAAAACCAATAATAAAACAGTACAGCTTATATTTTTGTCGCAACATCACGTTGTGTGGTATGTTTAATATTCAAGACTCAAAAATTGGTATTGAACGAGGAACGAGACAAGAAGATTAACTTTCTTCATAGCAACTTTGTGCAAAAGACACAAATCTGATTAGCTTTAACTTTAGATTTCGGCTTAGACATATTGCCACAAACCTTATTTTGATAAAGATTAATTTAAGTGATAATGATTAATGCACTTTCTGGAAGAAGGTAACAGAACACGTTAAGCACTTATTCTATGACTATTCAATTACTGGACAATTTTGGTAATTATTTTTGGAATGGATCTAAAGGTACGACCCTGATTTAAAGTTAGACGACAATATG
Source organism: Sinohyriopsis cumingii (assembly GCA_028554795.2). Classification (NCBI taxonomy): domain Eukaryota; kingdom Metazoa; phylum Mollusca; class Bivalvia; order Unionida; family Unionidae; genus Sinohyriopsis; species Sinohyriopsis cumingii. Next base: position 36,252,658 of record CM068838.1, read on the forward strand.
TCATTATCGGAAATAAAAACATTGATGATATTATCAACTTTATAATTTTTTCTTGCAAAAAAATAGATATACAGATCAGATAGTGCATCAAACATTCCAAATCTCACCTATTATGAAAATCGTGTTTTATCATGGAATAGTTTGGAAAAATATGTTGCCAAAATGAATAACAGAAGTGATGAGTTTAAGAACAAGTGGACCGTTTTGTCGGCGTTTGGTTTGATTTCTTAGTTTTTTGTTCCTTTCACTTCAAACAAACAAATAGGCAATGCAACTCACCTTCAGGCTTGCAATTGATTAGTTCTTTTTCTACAAACGTTGTGAGTGTACGTGTCTAATTGTGAATGTGAGTATGTTTTGTGTGGTGTCTAAATAACGGAACATTAATAAACTTTAGGAAGGAAAATAAGTATAAGGTAATACCCCGTACATATGATCAGGTAGTGATGTTGGGGAACATGTAAAAGATTCTGATGAATTATGATCAATAAAAATGAACGACAAAAACCTTCTTCGTTGATTTTGTTCAGCATTCAGAAAGCATAGCCTATGTGATAAGAAAAAGTCAACTTATTAAGGGAATATACATGAGCCATGAACGTATGTTCTTTCACAGGATGCAGATGAGTCTATACTTGCCCTTGATGGTTTATAGAATTATCTGGCGTCTTCTTGCATCTTTGTAATTACTATTCTTAACTTTTCTGGTTTTAGAATACATATCGAAAGCAACAAAGGTAATTTCAATTGAACAAAATGTAGCAGCAAGAAATATTTTACAAGGCGTATAAACTTAATTGGAGTTATACCAACTTTGCTGTCTTAAGTACAAAGTTTTAAATCAATTTAGAAACAAAATCTAAACTCTTACATATTTGTAACATATAAAGGAAATTAACAACCTGTTAATTAAATGGAACAAATGGTGTTTCCCTCAGTTTGGAAAAATTACAGTGATAAAAGTTTTATCTGAAAACTAAACTTCATCCTTTGTTACTGTCACTAATACATACATTAAACAGATGATTGTTAAAATATGGTTTATTCCTGATATAACTTTATATGGAAAACGTGTGTATTACAAAACAAGCTTTCAGAAAGGCATCATATTTTTCAACGATTTTGTTAATCAGGGTGTCTAATGGATAAATTTTGATAGTTATGTAACCTGATTTTCGATAATCATTAATTTTAGATCTATATAAGAATACTTAAAGTTCTAAAGTGAAACGAAAATAATGACCCTTATGACCCTAATCTACAAGAATCTTTTATAAATACTGTTTTGGTTACCATCATAAAAAATAAAACATAATGCAGAGTTATTTTGACAAGACGAAAGACGAAACAATATTGTCAAAGGTGAAGCAGACGTTGCCGAATGAATTGACCTCTGACCATCCGAATCATGTAAAACTAAACCTGATTTGCTTCTTTATGATAACAAACGCAACACGTACCATATCAGCAGTTTTGTGTTGTTAAATAGCTAGTAGCTTTTACTACTATAATATATTCCTAATGAAAACTATCCCTGTGCAGATGAACCAGTCATTATGGCTGTAGTACTCTGTGTTGATTAGTAATAGGGCACTAATACTTTGGACCGGTGAACCAGTCAATTAGATACTGTTAATCTGTGTAACTGAAGTATTCAGTCGGGTAGTAGTACTCAATGTAGTTAACATAGTCAGTCGGGTGAAAGAACTCTATTTAGTTCGAGTTAAAATAGTCAGTCGGGTACTAGAACTCTATTTAGCTCATGTTAAAATATTCGGTAAGGTACTAGTCCTTTATTTAGTTTAAGTTGTCGATGTAAAATAGAATTTAAATGATATACTTATAATTACGTCAACCAATGTTTAACATAAAATTTAGAATACTTAATTTAGACAAAATGTGTCAATGATTTGAATGAAACACAACTCTCAAGTAGTAAAACACTGTAGTAGTAGGTACTACTGAAAATCAACGGAAAACGTGAACACTTTCATAAAGAATTCTTAGTCTTCTACATCATAATCGATGTCGTCGTAATTTGTAGCTTATATCGTCATTAATAGTATTTGAACATACATACATACATACATGCATACATACATACATACATACATACATACATATTACTCATCCAGTTTAAAGAATGGGATAGAGTGTTACTACATTTAATATTATACATTTTACAAGCTCCGGTGGCCTAGTGGTTAGAGCGTCCGCCTCGGATGCGGGAGGTCGTGGGTTCGATCCAAGTCCGAATCATGCTAAAGACTTATAAACATGGTACTAACAGCTGCCTTGCTACGGCTTCAGCATTAAGAGTTATTGTCAGGATAATGTGACTAAATGGGACATCATGCTACATGCCACATTGCAGACAACGTAGCAATATGACTGAACACTTGTTAAAGCTACGTTAAAAATCAAAATCACACACACACACACAAGCTATTCAAATCCTGTTTCAAGAGCTGAACACTTTGATGAAAATAGTTTCTTTCTTTAAGTTATGAGATATCACGACCTAACTGATTTCGAGTAGAAAAATACACTAACATTTGAACTGGCCGAATTCCTTTCCTATTGTTTGTGTTTTACTTATTTTCTTTCATTTGTTTGTTTCTTTATATCTGTATTCATTTGTTTATACGCCCTGTTGACTCAACAACTGACATTCAACATTTTAAAATATCAAACAATATTAGAAGCTGATATCTTATTCTTATTCTCAATTTATTAGCTTTCATATATATATATATATATATATATATATATATATATATATATATATATATATATATATATATATATATATATATATTGCTACGTGTTTAGGCTCTAATAAACAGTAAAACAATTTAGTAGCTTTCATATATATATATATAACTGTAACAACGTTACTCTTGAAGATATTGGAACGATAAAAAAAATACGTACAGAGTTGTAACAAAGTCAATTTTTACACTTTAGTAAAAAATAACGAATGGGTAGAAGAATCCATATAATTAGAAATTCTGTCGAATGCTAGAGGGAAAGATCGTAAGAATGATCCTCACTGGGGTTCACTTTTATGAAAGATTTCCACGTAACTTCGTTTTTTAAAATATTTCATGGAGAGAAATTTCAACGTCAGTTTTAAACTTTAAAATGGGAGTCTTAACGAGCTACAGTCTTAATATTGGCAACATCTTGTAAGCACTTATTTCTCTCTCTCTCTCTCTTTCTCTCTCTCTCTCTCTCTCTCTCTCTCTCTCTCTCTCTCTCTCATTAGCTACTATATTGTGAGATAGTGTGCAATCTCCAGGTAAAGATACCCTTTATTTCAAGATATACAGTATGGGTAAATATTACTGTTTTTACTTCCTCTATCAGCTGATTTTTGCCATTACTTGCAAGTAAGTAACTATCCATTTATTTTGTATTAATTGAGGGCTATTCCTATTATTTCCGTGCAATGCACATAAAATAACGAAAGCTTCAAGACCAGTGACAATAGGATCTTACGTTCCTTTCCTTTGACAATAGATGATTTCTACACGCTCCAGTTATGTCTGCAAAGACTGTATTCCAAACAGTATAACTCTGCACATTATGTTTGTTTTTGAACTGCATTCGGCTTGATTTGTATCCTTCACTGGTACAAACTATTTAAAATCATCATACGATTTTGATCTCTTCTTGTTTGCATATGATATTTTAACATTTATACTCATTGGCTGTATTTTAAAATCATCATATATATCTCCTGGAAATGGTTGCTTGCAGGGTTAAAAGAATTACAAAATTTTTTTTAATACAAAAATGAAACATGTTGCTGACAAAAGGGTGTGAGAGAAATGAATTAACTTTTACAATATTCAGCAATTAATGAATATGATATGCATAGTTTATAATGAACTTTCAAAATAGGATTAGAATTTACAGCTGAAGATTTTAAAGTTTATTTATTTACGCCTTATCGTTTTTGTCAATGACTGGCTACAAATCATTATGTTTGAGAAACAAATCATAATATATTAAGTTCAAAGGAACAGACTTTAAGAGATTCTTATGTAGATAAATAAAACGAAGAACACCCACCCCCATCAAAGAGAAATCGATTCATTTTTATCTGATTCATCCTCTCTTTACTCTTACCCATACCCAAAGACCAAAACAACGAGATTTGCACTGGCAAGAAATGTAGTCAGCTTCGATAGCCAAGGTTCCAACATGTTCCATTATGTTAACCCTATATACACCTTGGTGGATCAAGCTGATATTTGTGTGCTTCGGATCTGTGAGTTTCATTGGATTAGGCGGTAAGCCATCGCATCGAATCAAAATTAAGTTGTCCAGATTTGAAGACCTTACCTGCATGATCATTGTCCACGGTTGACATTGCCGGGGTGGGGGTGGGAGACAAGCGCTCCACTCATCCAGAAATTTCCCATACGCTTGTGTCTCTGTCAGCTAAAATCCAGTTCCGGCCATCGCGAGTGGCTTAGCTTCAAAATCCAACCGATTAGGATTATGTTTCCACTAACAGGAGAAGGGATAAAGGCGGGCCATTGGCGCTTTAAAACCAGTCTCATCGGGTAGATGAGACTTGTAAACCTTGGATGGTAGCTCATCTAGGAGAAGGAAAACTGCGATTCTAAACCTACGCTGCCTTGCGGTTATACCCACTCACGGGAAAGGTTAAAGGAGCAAACCCCGAGAGAAAATCCGGAGACGGAGTCCCGAAGGCGGTCTGACATCGACTTCAACGTCATTCCGGAATATCCAAGCTGTATCTACATTCGTCGCTCCCTTTGGTCCACTAGCTGTGCGGAGAGGGGGGATCTGCTGAATGGGCAACATCTGATTCTCCATACCACCCTACCCAGCCGTTGTAGCTCCACTGGAGAGGACACTCCAGCGTCGTCGTAAGGCGTCGGCACAACACATGAAGTAGCAGTTTACCGGTTCTAAGTCAAAGCTCGATTGGTGTAGAGCCTGGGTCCAGAGATCGCTTCCGACGGTGGGAGAGATCACCATATCTCACTCGACAACAACCGTCCGCCTCAAGCTGGGCAGCCCGCAGTCAGTAAGGTGCTGCCCGCCATGGCCTACCTGTTTCATTAGGTGCGTGAACCTTAGAGAACCATCTCGACAAGTGGGATACAAAGTTCACACAAAGTACGACTCAAAAGAAGAAATAAGAAGACTTCATCTCTTTGTTTCGCAAGCTTGGATATCAGGACCATGTCTACTGGATTCTCCGCTGACCTTCAGCAGATGGACGACGCACGGAAGACTGCCGTCATAGACAGAGAACTCCCCCGAATGAACGTCAACATTACCTGCCTCCAGGATACCCGACTGGCCGACAGCGGCACCATCAAGAAAGCTAACTACACCTTCTTTTGTCAAGGGAATCCCTCGGATGAACCTAGGCAGCACGGTGTCGGTTTCATTGAACCTCCGTCATCAGGTACTGAAAGAATCTTTGGCCTCCGGTTGTCAACATCCTCAGGCCCAGCCAACATCTTGAGCGTTTACTCCCCCTACCTCTGCTTCACCCACGAGAAGAAAGACACGTTCCATGAAGCTCTGGATCAGGCAATATCCAGTATCCCCATCACTGAAGGCCTCTACCTAATAGGAAATTTCAATGCTAGAGTGGGAGCTGACAACGAGGCCTGGTCCACCTTTATCGGTTCCCGCGAAAGGGGCAAGATCAACGACAATGTTCAGCGACTGCTGAAAATGTGCTCCTCCCACAGCCTATGTGACCAACATATTCTTCAAATGCAAGAAGGTCCACCAGGTTTCATGGAGACCCCCACGTTCCCGCCACTGACAACAGCTAGACTTCGTCATCACCAAGCATGCGGAACTGGCCAGTGTCCTCTTCATCCTTAGCTACTACAGTGTCGACCATTCCCATGTGTCCAGCAAGATTCGAACAATATCCAAGAAGCTGCACCACGCAAAGAAGAAGGGTCGCCTACGCATCGACACCTGATTTACAAGCGACCCAGAGAAAACACAGCAGTTCATCAGCAAACTTTAGGAAGCTCTCACCAAAGCGACACCTGATGACACCATCGACTCCAAGTGTTCCCACCTCAGTGACGCGGTGTACCATTTATCCACCACTGCCTACGGGAAGTTGGAGCGCACAAATGCCGATTGGTATGAGGCCAACTAGGAGAAGATGGAGTCCGTAACTGAGGCGAAGAGGAAAGCCCTCCTGGCATACAAGGCTGCACCTAACCCTAGTACACTACACGCCCTCAGGACTGTCAGGAACAACGCCCAGCAGACCGGCCGCCGCTGAGTTAACACTTACTGACTGAACTTCTGCACCAGTATACAAACAACTGACGAAACTGGGGATGCATGATGCATGTACGAGGGTATCAAGAAGGCGACCTCACCCCCACCTTCAAGACCGCCTTCCTCGAGTCCAAAACCAGCGAAGTCATCAAAAAGCAGGTAAGACAGTTGAAGCGATGGATTGAGCACTATTGCTAGCTGTATGCAGCCCAAAACGTTGTCACTGACACCGCCCTGGACGCCATCCAAGACATGCTAGTCATGGAGGAACAAGACATACCACCAACCCTGGAAGAGCTTGGAAAAGCCATCAAATGCGTCTCCTGTGGGAAGACTCCTGGAAGCGACGGCATTCTGCCTGAAGTCGGGAAATCAGCACTGTTCCAGCTCCTGCCCGTACTCCTCTGCTTCTGCTGAAAACACGGACACATTCCCATGAACATACGTGACGCCAACATCGTCAATTTGTACAAGAACAAAAGAGACCGTAGTGACTTCAAGAACTACCGTGGAATCTCTCTCTTCAGCAGCGTCGGAAAGGCTTCGACCGTGTCGCCTTGGCACGCTTGCAGACCCTTATAATCCACGTCTACCCGAGTCAGAGTGTAGCTTTCGAGCCGGCCGGTCAACTGGAGACATGAACTTCTCACTACACCAGTTGCAGGGGAAGTGTCGAGATCAGCAGATGCCCCTTTACATCGCCTTCATGTGCCTGATGAAGGCGTTTGACCTGGTCAGTCTGAGCGGCCTCTTCAGGCTGCTGAAGAAGATCGGCTGACACACACCCACCCACCAATTGCTCGCTGTCGTCAAGTCGTTCTATGAGAATATGCACAGCACAGTGTGCTTCAATGGCGCAACATCGGAGGACTTCCCAGTTATCAGCGGAGTTAAGCAAAGCTGCATCATTGCTGATAAGCTCTTTGCCATCTTCTTCTTCTTCCCCAGTACGTACTGAAAGACTTCAGCGAGGGGTCTACATCCATACCAGGGCTGACGGCAAGCTATTCATCTTCGCTCGTTTCCGTGCTAGGACTAAAGTCACAGAGGTCCTCATTTGTGACTTGCTCTTCGCCGACGATGCAGCCTTAACATCACACGTGGAACATGGACTTCGGCAGCTCGTATGCCACCTCTCCCACGCTTGTAACAAGTTTGGACTGACCATCAGTTGGAAGAAAACGAACGTCATGGCGCAGGATTCAGACTCCTCTACATCCGTCACCATCGACGGGTACAATTTGGAAGTTGTTGAGAAAATCACATACCTCTGGTCTACCATCTCCTGCTCGCTCTCCACTGATTCTGAGGTGAACAGCAGGATTGCCAAGGCAGCAGTAGTGATAGTCAGACTGCATCCACGGTTCTTGAACAACCTCAACCTCGCTGAAAAAACCAAACTGTGCGTCAACCAGGCCTGCGTCCTCAGCACACTTCCATACTGTAGCTATACATGTACCGTCTATGCGAGACATGAGAAGAAACTCAACAGCTTCCACCTGAGATCCATACGCGCATGCTGCACATCCAGTGGCAGGGCAAGGTATCCACCACAGAGGTTCTGGAACGTACCAACATGAACATGCTGTTCTCCATTCTCAGCGAGTAGCGCATTCTCTGGTTCAGCCACGTCAAGAGAATGAATCCAGGCCGCATTCCCAATGATCTGCTATACGGGGAGCTAGCAGAAGGCGCACGACTGACCGTACCACCACATCTGCGTTACAAAGATATCCAAAAGAAGGAAATGAAGATAACCAACATCAACGTCAGCAACTGAGAGAGCTGTGCTAACAACCGCTCCACCTGACGCCTAGCTGTTAGACAGGCCATTCAAAAACCCGAGGAAGACAGGAAAATAAAACACGCTGAAACGAGAAACATGAAGAAGGCGAAACAACAACTACACCATCCTCTCCCGTGGCCGATCGGAGGCCAACACCTGCATGATCGCGACAAGGGGAACACACTACTTGAATGGATTCATAAATAAGCAATTTTCCACTGCTGGTCCGTGTTGGTTCAAATACCTTTCGCTCAAATACACCTGTAATGCCTTCTTCTTTGGTACGTATTCATGCTTTCTATGTTAAACTTTCAAAGTATCCTTTTGAAGTCAATTGCCTCCACGATGTTGGTTAGATGGCATTACATACTACGGGAGGCGACTCATGAAATCAAATAGATGTCGCTAGGACAAAGCACTAAAATATCTACTCGATCCGCCTAGATGTAAATACGGTTAGCATATGATAACATTGGCTTGCGATGTTGAAATATAGGTATTTGCAGCTTTTAATCATAATGTCATATGGGTTAGAATATTCTTCTTTTCTTTGTTTCCTCGCTTGCTTGATTATTGTAGGGTACGAATTCAAAGTAAAGATGTACAACATTGTCTGCATGATTCTATTTCAAACTATATCCTACGATAGTGATTGAGTCTAAGCAAGCGTACGTGGTGAACTACAGTGTTGCCTAACTGACTGTTTAACCCATTAAACTGTTAAAATTTAAGTATTTGGTTTGATCTCCATGAGTATTAAGATCTACTAAGGTAAAGGAGAAATGTCCCCTGTGAATTCATCAACAAATGAACTTGATAAGAAGAGCATATAAAGCTGGAAATTGCTGCAATTACAGTTACAAAACTTCAGCATATACTTGAAGACGTTCTGAACATTTTCGAGAAAGTTTAGAGATTTTTGATGAAATTATTGTTATTTGTCAATAAATTAACGTTCTTAGACATCATAACGAACTCATCACGTAACTAATGACAGGTAAAACTTCCAACAATTGCAGCGAGGCTTTCGTGCTCTTTCTGCTTTTAAGCCAATTTAAGGCTCGTTCACATCTCTATTAAAGTTATCCAACAAGTTCAGCTGTTATCATATTTTCTATCTTTCAAACTCAATACAAGCATGTACAAAACCAAGGATAATTGTTGCTTAATTGTATGAGAATACAAGTTTTTTTAAAATCATTTACTAGATAGTATGAATCACTTGTTGCCGCTTTCTTCCCTAGTCGATGCTGAAACTGGAAGTTATTTGAGTAATGCCTCGATTGTAATTATTGTCACCAACAGTGTTGCCGGTCACTTTGTTGCAAAACGAAATGTGTCACGTCAAGGAAGATAAACATCAAATAATAGTCATACCACCATCAGTTAATTGGCCAAGTCGCCCTAAATGCATATATATTGGCTACACTTATAAGTCGGCTGATTTGCAGAATATAAGTTGTATGATGTTTACCATTTGTTATTACTCCTCCGTCGTATAATAGTTGATAAAGCAACTGAAATATTTTAAAATCTGAAATCCTTGTAATCTCGTAACCTTTTCATCTCTTTCATTTTACCTATTACTCGGAGTCTGGTCTCTCAAACGTGTCACTCATTAGTCTCTCTATTCGTTCGCGTTCGTTTGCTATTAAAATCCTGGCTGGTATCGAACACGCGGCTTTTGTATCACGAGTCAAATGCTTTACCAAAGGAGCTACCACAGCTCTCCAAGATATACTTTAAGACGCCATATTGTTAAAGGGCAACTATTTAGTGTCTGAACTAAACGAAATAATAGAATGTGTACGAGGCCAGCGCTACAGGAAAGTAAAGAACGCATTATAAATTAATTCGTGTTGGTCTATACCCATAATAGAAAAGTAAACAAAACTTCTAACCAAAGCACATATAGGTGCAGATATTACAAAAACAAATTTTTTACAAAAGTTAAGGTCAATAATATATTCGCTACCTGTAAAGCCTTTACAATGCATTTCGTGAGTTGTGATCATTATTTGTACACGTAATCAGGAAAATGTTTATAAATAAATTTAGATAGTGTGAAACATAATGGTGCTTTAAAAAGCTGTGAAACATGGATATACATTGGAAATCAGGCAATGTTTGTTTCAGCGCTTAATTATTTGATCCTTATATCTGTAGTTTTGTTGTCAATCCTTCATCTTAGTCGTCTTAGAATCGTTTATACATCATAAGGATGCTATTCCAATATTTTAATCGTAATCATCCATAACTTTTGCACACTTTGTGGCATGAAAGTCTGCCGAGTGTTGGGCTTATACAGTGGGGCTCATTTTAACACATCCTTAATTAATTCGTCTTAAATCTTTCATGTAAAGTTTTTCTGATATTCACTTGAATTGTTTTCTATTTCTGTTTCTTGATCCTTTGTCTGTAACGAAAACAAGATACATATCTTTCATGTCTCTCCCTCACTAATGAGTGTCGACTGGGACATTGTTCGGCCTTTTCTGTCAAGTCGATAAAAGAACCTCAGAAACAGTAGTGGGAATACATATAAAATTTATGAAATTGTTGATTCACTTTCGGCGGAGTGTACCACATATTAAAAAGTCGAATATTCCATTTTTAACATTGTCTCCTTTCTCCGCCACACACGTCATGTGAACAAAGTAGTTCCTAACAGTATTGCTAATGGTGGCGAAATACACATTAAATAGCGAAATACACATAAGATTTCTTTCTGGACTTGACAGAAAAGGCACAAGATGTTCCGATTGTTTTGGATGTATGTACCGGGCATCATGTAAGTCTCAAAAAGTGAAATGTTTGATAATATGTTGTAGTCAGAAGGTACAAGTGTGCTTACCTTGTACACAACCCGCTGTAATAGCAAACAAATATAAATGCATGTACTGGAACACTGTGTACATCAAATAATGCTTGCAATATTAAACTTCAGTAGGATTCAACTCTGCATTTATTCGAATTCTCTGTACGTCCATATCAGTAGATGCACTTGAATTTTGTGTGCGTCAGTAAATTAATGTAATATTTAATTTCAGTAGGATTTTCCCATTGTAGAATTTGCATCTTCCTGATTTCATGTAAGTTTCACTAATATAGTATGCGAATACATAGATAATAAAGTACAACTATGCAGTATAGGAAATTATGTATGAAAACGATTGTGCTTTCATTAAAATGTCATATTTTTATGGTCAATATAAATGTCGTATTTGCAATCACTTTAACAATCAGACATGATGATGGTGTTGATGATGATGATGATGATGATAATGAATAATAATAATAATATTATTATTATTATTATTATTAGTAGCAGTAGTAGTATTGACCGTCATAGCCTCGTCAGTCAGAAACCTATCTCATTGAGCTTTATAAATTTTGCACAATAAGAATGTGGTACAAAATGTCTTAAAGCATTGAGATCAAGAAAATATATATTTCTAACATATTCAGATCAACAGATTTACGGAAATTATATCTCGCTTAGAAGTGAGTATCCGGTTGTAATTCTTTATATGTGTGCCCCTCGCAAGCTTCCAACTGGTAACATTTGAGGTGCTCCCCCATCCCCCACCCCGCCCATGGCAGAAAGTTTACAAGAATTTTATATGTTTGTGACTTTATCCGGTATCCGATCCAAATAAAACAGGTTATTTTCATGACATCTCCCTTTTCTGTTGAATTCGGTTTTTTAAAGTATTCCTTTCGGTCCTTTTCTGATTTTCATTGAGAGATCACACGCGATTTTTCGTGAAATCGGCAGTATTACACAGGGGGGTATTTTTTTTCTTTTTTTCTAATCATGTGGAGTCTTATGGTCCCTAACCCTGTATGCCACACATCGTGCAAGTGTTTCATTAACATATTCTGCTTTTTTAGGATTTAATCCCTGCGCATGCCTTCCATACTTCTTTCCAGTTAACTTGTCTGTTCCTTTCTTCCACGTTAATGGTGGTGTACCTGCTGAGGTCTTTTCTAATCAAGTTGTGTATTTCTTTATCATAACTTACCTCCCACCGTAGTTGTTTTGTCCCTATAATTTAGTAAGACTTGCTTTATATTGTGGTACCTTCTCGGTGCCGCTAGTTGTTTAACTAATACATGCATACATACATACATATATATATATATATATATATATATATATATATATATATATATATATATATATATATATATATATATATATATATATATATATATATATATAGTTGAGGGACCCCGAGTGGAGGAGTGTTCTAAAGCGCTCACCGCTACGGATCACTGCCATCTCACCTCTGTCTGCATGGGTTCGAGACACGGGGTCGGCCAATGTGGGTATGTGAGAAAGTTTGCCAATAGCTTTCTCGTGGGTAGGTGGTTCTTTCCCTTGTTCTTCCTCCACCATTAATACTGGCCGCCATATAGTTGTAATTCAATATTCGCTATCCGGATGTCAAACGCAAATGAGACTTTTTGGCCTTCTAAGCAAAGTTCGATGCATTAATGCGTCCCTAGACTGCAACTCTACTAGATTACATATAGCTCAAATGAACCTAAACCTAGAGGAGAATGATGAATTACAAACAGAAATAAGGAAATTGATTGAACAAGTAAGAAAAGACAGTATACCCCAGGATAAATATGTACTCAACTGAGAAGTGCTAGAAAACCCTAAAGAAACAGGAAGTTCTGTAATGACAACTAATGCAGAGTAAGCAGAGAAAGAGCCATAAGAAATAACGTACAACACAAGATTCTCCAACATTGACGTTACAGCCATAATGGTGGATGATAACTCTCAGAAAAGTCAAGAGTGGGACAAAGATTTAAGCCCGAACAAAACGGGTAGATTGCTAACCCCTAGCAAGGAAGAGCACATACTGCTTAAAAACAGATTTAATGTGCTGACAGAGGAGGAGAGCTCACTGTATGGTGAGCCCCGTTCAGTAGAAACAGGGCCGGTGGACCTCATTGGACTAAAGCCATTAACGCCAACACCGATGACTAAAATAAGATTCAAAAAAGAAAAAATGGTACAATCTCTATTCAGCTCCTAGCAGGCAGTGATAATACACTGCCGGAGGACAAAGACTCACAAAACACACAAAGCGAAGGATGACAACAGTTGTAAGAAAAGATGGCGGATAAACCTCAAAATGAGACAAAAGGACAGGACACGGAAAGCGACACGGAAAGTGCAAATAGACAAGGACAAAGGAAGTGAAAGCGAAGAAGAGGACGAAGACAATACTAAAGTTGACATGGAAATAGAAGAAACGGAACTGCAAGACAGAGAACACAGAGACAGATAACAAAGACGAACTAAACGATAATTCTAACAGTAGAAATAATGGTGGGGCTGCGTGGGCGGTGCCCCCGGCAAAATAGACAGTAGGCCTACAAACAAAAAAATCATTAAATTGTTAATAGTCATAATCATACACTTATAAACATTAGTAAGGAATAGTATCGGGAGATGCGGGAACCTGGTGTGGAAAATAATGGAAGGAAAAAACTTCAGTTTAGCTTCAATAAATACAAATGGACTTGATAGGGATAAAATATTTAAATTAATTAAATAAACTGAATATGATATCATTTTAGTACTCGAAACTCATAATAAGTTTTCAAAAGAACTAGCAGCAATGATAGAAGATAAACTGAATGCTATAGTGATTCTTAATAATTACAAAAAGGATGATACGAGAGGGGTCGGGGTGGCAACAATAAACAGAAATATAAGGTATTTAAATTGAGATACTGTAAATGAAAAGGTATTTTTTGTAGGGAGAATGCCACATAGATTAGTATCAAATTTTCATATAATAAATGTTTATTTTCCAGCAAATAAATATGTAAAAAAGCAAGTTTTAATGGATAATATGCATAAATACCTAAATAATAACTCAATGGAAAACTTAATAGTGGGAGGTGATTTTAACTGGGTTGGAGCAAATAACGATAGAACATTAGAACTCACACCACATGATATAATTTTTAAACAAGAAATGTAAAATCTTTTATAAAGGCATAAGTTGATATATATAAGAAGAAAAATATTATTAGAAGGAAATACATTGATGAATATAATGATAAACAAGCCAGTAGGCTGGATACATTTTATGAAACCAATTATGGAGAGGATATCTATAAAGTGCTGAAATAACAGAAGATTAAAAATCGGATCATAAGTTAATAAATATAGAAATTTGTTTAAAAAATATGGTTAAATGGGGAAAGGGGGTATGAAAAATCAATAATATAATGTTAGAGGAAAATGAATTTATAGAGACAATTAATAAAGAAACTGGATAATTCATCAAACGAGGAAACAGAGACATTGTTAGAAAATGGGATAGTTTAAAAAATATATTTCAGAATATTGCCAAGAAGTTTTCGAGAAAAGAAGAGAACTGCAGAAAATGGAGGAGGAGGAAATTTAAAAAAAAAACTACTAGGGAAAACAAATGCATAGGAAAATAAAAGCAAACTAAGAGAAAGATTCAATAAAATTTTAGAAGAAGAAAATAAAGGAAGGGAAATAAGGACAGGGAAGTTTACAAAGTTCTATCAAAAAGCAGAAGGATTGTATAGGCAAGCAGATCTGAGAATGGGTGGGGAAAATCATCTAGAACAATTAAGGAATAACAACAAAATGTTAACAGAGAAAACGGAAATCAAGGATCACATTAGAGAATATTATACTGGATTATATAAAACTCAAAATATTGATACAAAAATCATAAATGAATATTTAAATGGAATAAGATGTGAGAGAATATCGTCAAAACATAGAGACAAATGTGCCGAGTTCAAAAGAAGAAATACAGAATACAAAGAAACAACTACCGAAAGGGAAACCCCAGACAGAGGCGTACTCACTGCGGAATTCTATCAAACATTCCAAGGTGAGTTATCGCCGATCTTTGAATCATTGTACAGTAATATATTTTTAAAATAATGAAACAATGTCGCCGTCAATGAGGGAGGGGTTCATCACATTAATCTACAAAGGAAAGCGAGATAGGGCAGACTTCAAAAATTGGAGGCCCATCTTCCTCCTAGACATATATTATAAGATTATATGTAGAATCCTAGCAAATAGAGTAAAGATGGGAATGTATAACATAATAAATATAAACCAAACATGTGGGGCAAAAGGGAGGGATATTCAAGATAATATATTAAGCATAAAAACAGTGATATATTTTATACAGGAAACATGTCAGAAGGGTCCCATGGTTTTTGTCGACCAAGAAAAGGCTTTTAATGAATTGGAATATAACTACGTACAGAACGTTCTAGAAAAATTGGGATTTGGAAATTATTTCCGAAGATGGACTAAAATCCTGTACAAAACGATAACTTTAAGAGTACTGGTAAATGGTGCAATCACGGAGAAATTTGAGATACAGAGGTCAGTGAGGCAACGATGCCCACTGTCAATGCTATTATACGTGATATCAATTGAAAACCTAAGTACAAATATAAGGAAAAACCAAAACATTGAGGTGATAAAAATTCCCAATTTAAAAGAAGAAGTCAAAATGCTTCAACGTGCAGATGATTGTGCTAACTTCATACGGGATCCAATATCCTTTAAGCACCTGGTAAAATAATCTGAGCATTTAGGAAACGCTTTCGAGGCAAAAATAAATCATGATAAAACTGAGATACTAAAAATAGGAAACTGGCGGGAAAATCATCCTGAACTCCCCCATCCTATCTGATATAAGATCACGTAAAAAGCATTAGGAGTTTTTTATGGAAAAGAAGACGAGTTGGAACACTACAAGAACATAATAAAGAAAATCAAAGAAAACACTAGTATCTGGGCACTTACGCCTCTTTGCATAATGGAGCGGGCATAAGTGGCCAGGACATATTTGTGCTCAAACATAAACTACATACTAAAATCAATAGATATTGAAAACAAGAAACTAAATAAACTAGACAACGAAATTATTAAATATATATGGTGATACAAGACACGCTATATAAAGAAGAAAACCTTATATATGGCGAACAAATGGGGGGGGGGACTAGCATTACCCAGCCCAATACTATTGAAATGTACCAACAATATAAATAGAATAAAAAGAATAAATACCGAATCTAAAACATTATGGGATGCCCTGTACGTATACTGGTATGGGTTTGCAATCAGAAATAGATAAGATATATACAAAAATAAAACCCTAGCAAAACCACTGGAAGTACCCAGAAAATTTAAGAACATCAAATAGCTTTTCGTTAAATATAGAGACAGAAGAAACTTATGGGGAGTGGATATATATAAGACTTATGAACGGTTGAGGGAGGATATAAGAAAAAAGTATGCGGAGCAAAGCTGAGCAGGAAAATTGGGATGTAAATTAGGACAGGGCATTGGAGCACTGATCAAACATAAGATCGCTAAAGATGCAAAGCCTTATATTTAAATATATGCACAACTCATGGCTAACAGGGGAAGTAGCCATGATAATGCATATGATTAAAGTAATGCCAAAATGTCCGATGTGCAAGACAGTAAATTTCACAAAAGTACATGCAATAGTGAAATGTAAAAAAGAACAACCTGAAAGAATTAACTTAATCACGGAAATATGTAAAATAGAGAGGTACCGGACTAATAATATTGTTATCAAGAAGTGACCTGATAAACAAGATATCATAACTATGGGGGTAAGATGGGGGATGACTTCGGTTTACAGCCTATTAATACTAAGTGTGTATTAATTATTGTATAAGTTGTAATCATTAAACTGAAACTAAATAATGTGGGATGATTAAACTTGCAAAGGACACTGTGTTGACATTTAAGAGCTTGTTTATTAAGTGTTGACACTTAAGCTTACAATTCACTAGCTATACTCTGGATATAACAGGCATGGAAACTTTGAGTGGGATGCCAGGAACTTGACAAGATATTTATGATAAAGGGCTAGTTAACAGATATCACTTAATCAACAAAAGAGAACATATTTTGAGGACTTGAGAAATTATGTAGATTTCAAATGGAAAATCTTAGACGTCTTAGGATAATTCAGTCTTAGAAAGGAATATTTGTACTTTACATATTAGCATACGCGAGTAAATATCTAAAACACGACACTAGTTAAATCGACATTTCTTTCAACATTGCGTCACGAACAATAGCATACTGTTATTACCAATAATTTCGTAACAAGATTACTAGGGAATATCCGAACATTAGTTGCTAATGGAAACTATTGAAGTACCAGTATGAAAAGGAATCGACGTACGTATCACCCTAACAAAATACCGTTGTTTTTCCCGTGCACTATTTCTCTATCTATCTTACTCATTCTCTCTCTCTCTCTCTCTCTCTCTCTCTCTCTCTCTCTCTCTCTCTCTCTCTCTATATATATATATATATATATATATATATATATATATATATCTTTGTTTATTTATATGGTGGGGAAGGAAATTAATCTTTCAATAAATATTCCTGATTTGATAAATGCGATATTTTAAAGGACAGATGGGAGACATTACTAATTTTCCAAGAAAAGCAATACATTTGTTCTCTTAACATCGTTCCCTTGGTCCCCTAAATCGTTTGCCAGGAAGTTCAAAAGAAACCATGTCAAACTTGAAAAGGAATACAACCGCATTACAATTGTAAAGAACAATTCAAACAAAGAGGTAAAAAAAAATTGGTAAATCTGCCAGGTGGTGCTTTGAAACATAGTTGGCTAAAATTGAACAGGATATATTAGTTTCGAGTTATTATATTCGGCGAGAAATAAAGAAAATCAAGCGGGGCAACATAAATAGCTAGAAAACTAATACCTTTTACATTTATGTTCACTAAAAAGATTGTTAATGTTCACACGTGGGATTTTTTATCTGCATGCAATGCTGTCTACGTAGGTAAAGCGCGTAATCTCTTTGCCTACAACTAACAGGATGTAACACTGTTAAGGTAGGTTATCGCGTACGTCTTCAGTGCTTACAAGCTATATTTTCTCACCGGCATTATGCCTTCCAAATAGATTGTCCGACAGTGTCGTGGAATTGAATGTTGACTCTCGATGAATTGTTAGTATCTCGAGTGTTTAACCGATTTACTGGAGCTGGTATTCATCTTTAAATGTATTATTGCCTATAATCCGCTATCTCGCTCCTTCTCTCTCTCTCCCTGTCTCTCATTCTGTCTCTATCTCCCTCCCTCCCTCTCTCTCTCTCTCTCTCTCTCTCTCTCTCTCTCTCTCTCATTCTGTCTCTCTCTCTCTCTCTCTCTCTCTCTTTCTCTCCTCACTGATAGAGAATATACATACTTATTACACAGTAGGGTTTATTCCAACGGATGTTTATTAGGGATTTACCAGAGTTTATGAATGTATCACGCACAACCCCTCCCCCGCCGTGATCCAAAGGGGGACGAATGGACAGGCCTGGCTTCTGAATAGAGGATATGGACAAGATCTACTAAATACAGAATAAGGGGAAGACCAACACTCTATCTAGGAATTGCACACAGCTATCTTTACTCAATGACCTTTATTTGTACTTGTCAAATAGCATTAAACATTTCCTTACACACAAAGAAAAGTCCACTTCTTTGATACTTCACATTGTTTGCACATTCTAAAACAATGTTAAGCGCTGGACGGCATTTTTAGAACTGTACACTTCAGTCTTTTGTAATACATCTGTAGAGCTTGACCAGGTTACGGATATTGAAATGTCCCTGAAATGACCTTAGGAAATGAAGTAATCCTTTTCTGTACCGGGCTTTTTCCGCTAATACGATTGTCTTGAATGAACAATAAAAAGATTAATATGGTATAAGTTATACTATTGGACCATACCGAAAGCTATTCTGAACAGTCAGATGGAGTCTACTCTATAATGGAACTAGAGGATAGAGTGCAAAACTCTGATTAGTTGACGAGGCTCTCACTTTCAGCCCTTGGCGCACAGAAATGAAAATATCAGGACCACATAGCACTGTCCACATGCATCAGTATTGTACTGATATAGATTGCTACGTCAAAATTATAACAGTGCTTTCTTCTAAGTCCATAGTGTAGTTTTTAATCCTGCCATGCGCATTTTATTCATGTAACCGTTCTCGAAATACGATGAATTATAAAACTATAGGAATACTTGTTATCAATTAATTTGCCTGCTAGACTACTAATATATAATACAGCAATTTATTAATTGATTTATTCAATGTCTGAATGATTGATTTGATTGTTGTTTGATAAGTTGGTTGGTCAATTTGTCTATCATTTTTCTATCTTTCTTTCTTTCTTCTTTCTTTCTTTTCGTTCTTTCTTGCTTTCTTTCTTTTTCCTTTCTTTCTTTCTTAAATTTATAATAATTTTAATAAACTTGGGCACTTTACCCATTTTGAGATTTCTATAGTCGAAGTAAATGGAAACTGAAATATTCCAATCGTTAAATTAAATAATCATGTGTTTGTACCATTGTGACAATTGCCGAGCGAATGATATGTTAGTTGTATATACAGTTCTGGTTCTGTGGAGCAAAAACATAAGTACCATAGAAAGTTGAAAATTAAAAGAGTATCTAGGTCAACTTAAAAACAATCAAACAATCTAAGAAAGACGAGAGGAAATAGGAAATGAATGATAATGTGCTGACCTCGCCCTTCAGCTGAGCCCTTCTCAATGACAAACTAAATAATAATGTCGCGTGACTCATCCGATTAAAACAGATAATTGTGATGAACAATACTCTTTTGACTCTTTTTACTTGGAACTAATCAGATTAAATCAAAGATTAATTTAGTGGGTTTAGTCATTGTTTAGAGTTTGAATAACTCGTATGACGTAAACTCTTTCATGAATGGGGATATTTGTAATAATTTACTGATATATTAGGGTCAGTTGTATATACTTGGGCAGTTCAGTGTGAACAGTTATATATACTTGGACTGAGTCCTTTCGTTTCTTAATAAGGAACATATATTTTTTTTATTTAGTTGTGGACATCTGTATAGTGAAGATAGAAAAGAAGTTAGGTATAATCCACGTGTTTATTTACACGGACAAAGAGGAGTTGCTAGCTGGTATGAATTTTGGATTAATATGTTCAGTTTTGCCCGTCAAAACCCATACCCTTTCATTGTCTCTCTAGAAATGGTGTGATGCCACCAATATCGTCACCGTAATTGTTGCATAACATCTACAAAACAATACTGGACTTGTTGTATATACTGTATATTATACCACATATATATTTGTTTTAAATCCAAAACAAAATTCAAAGAAGGTTGTATTTTATTCACAGGTGCTGCAGAGTGTTCATTTTTATGTAGCACTTCACTGGACAGATGAAAATAGTGTTAAATCAATGAGCACACATCGGACAAAGAAGAATAAAAGTAAAATGTAAGTAAAAAGACCAGACTGCAAAACAGACATTTTAAGTCCGTCTAGTAAGGCTTATACAGGTGGTCCTCGAATTCAGGCCAGAAAGCATACTTAGTGCAAAAAGAGTTGCATATGTTTCTAGATATGTATATATTTATTGTTATTTTAATATGTGTATTCAGTCTTAACCGTTTCATCGTTCTGGATTGCTTTTCTGTGATGAATAGAGCGCTATCCTTGTCACACTTTGTATTTCTATTATCTGTACGTAGTTCAGACAGTAATTCACAACAGCAATAAACACTTGGTGCTTTGTCGGCAAAAATCTGATTCACGCGAACTTAGACCTATTAGAAAAAAACCCGAAAACAAAACAAAACACAAAAAAAAAACAACCAGGTGAATGTTACAATAAATCCTATGAGATCAATTTTATAAATTTATTCATCTAGATTTTGACTTTTTAAGCATAAATCCAAAGAGTGTTTATGTTGACAAAAATATAGATAGAGACATAAAAAAACCAGAGAGAGTGAATGAGAGTATAAACTATGTACACACCACACATATATAATATTGATCGTAATGCTACATGTTAAATAATTATTATTTAAGGGGCCAGGGGCCAGATTTTATGTACAAATTTAATATCGCTTCCACCTGCCTGATATAAAAAGTCATAAAAAAATAATACATCAGTGAGGTAAAAAAGGTCAATATTTTTGGATAGGTATTATGAAGCACATCATAATCATATCACACACTTGACCTGACAAGTCTAGTGAAGTTCTTAGAATAAAATGTTTATTCACCCCAACCCCTATTGTATGCATGCATTGTTCACATCCGAAGGTAATTTTTGACAGCATGTCGTGCTCACTGTGCAAACGCAAGCCCTTTCCCTGGGTGATACTTTTGAAAAACATTGTCTACTAAAGCGTTTGACACAATTCAGAATAGTTGTCATCCAAGCCGTTATTGAGATATTCTAATTGCCTTGAACTCAGTTGTCTACTGCTATGGTTGGCGGGCCCCAAGTGGCCGAGTGGTCTAAAGCGCTCACCGTTCCGGATCATTGCCATCTCACCTCTGTCTGCGTGGGTTCAAGTCCAAGGCTCGGCTAGCGTGGGTACGTGGGAAAGGCTGCCAGTAGCTTCTCGTGGGTCAGTGGTTTTTCCCTGGGTTTTCCAGGGTTCTTCTTCCACCAGTTATACTGGCCGCCATGTATAGCCTATCTTGTGCTGAAAAATGGCGTTAAACCCTAGAACAACCAACTAGCTATGGTTGGCTAGCTCTGCTTTCCAGCCGACCATTGGTATTTCAGTTGTTACATAATGTGCAGTGACTATGGGAGGTAGACATGCCTCACATCGGTTTCAAGAACAACACAAGCCTGAAACACCTGGTCACAAATATACCCATCTCTTTAATTATTACACAATAATAGCTCAAAATCCCACACCATACCCTTAACTTAAGAAATTTGCCATGGGCCAATATGCGAAACTGCCCGCTGCCACCAAAAGTGCCTGTGAAAAGAGATGGACTCAGGCACACCCTCCTGTAATTTTTGTTTCCTTGTTTTTCCATTAGTTTAATTGATTTCAGGTTTTAGCTACAGATGAGATTCAGTATCAAAGTTCCGTTATATATATATATATATATATATATATATATATATATATATATATATATATATATATATATATATATATATATATATATATATATATATATAGGCTATACATCGCGGCCAGTATTAATGGAAGAGGAAGAACCCGGGAAAACCCCGGAAAGAACCACCGACCCACGAGAAGTTACCGCCAAGCTTTCTCACATACCCACACTAGCCGAGCCCGTGTCTCGAACCCGTGCAGGCAGAGGTGAGATGGCAGTGATCCGTAACGGTGAGCGCTTTAGAACACTCCGCCACTCGGGGTCCCTGAAATCAGTGTACTACTACAACTATTAGTACTAATAGTAATAATCATAATAATAATTACGAAAATAACAACAACAACAATAATAATAATACATTAATAATAAATTAATAATAATAATAATACTAACAATAATAATAATTACAATTATCATCATCATTATTATTATTATTATTATTATTATTATTATTATTATTATTATTATCTTACTGATTGTTTCGTGGATGAATTGACGCATATAATATCTCTTTATTTCAGTCTGAACTATGTACGAACGATCTAATTCCGTTTTCAATGTGACTCTTTGTATGGACGGTAGGGCTGATTGCGAAGCATCGGCAGCAAGTGCACTGCCTTCAGCGTGGTACGAATTCCCCGAGTTTTCGGGGTTCAGCACTATTGATCCCCGTCTAAATCTCGCAGCAGTCAAGGCGATAGAAAGCATCAATATGTTGCCAATTATAAAAGAGGAATTAAAAAACAAAATTCAGTTTAAGAGGATGACAGGGGGAAGAGAAGAACTGATGGTTGATTTCACTGAAAAGCCCAAAGCTGAGGTACCTCAACTTTTGTACAATGTTAATCAAATAATTATTCTGATTACGATATTATGTTATTTTATGTTTCCGTTCTTTTTAGCTTTTAGTTACAAACTTGCCTATGCACTGCACATTTAATGACTGTTTTAAGTTTTGATACCAATTTCTAATAAGAACATTTACCTATATCAACAGATCAATTCGTTCAGCATTTTACATCATCTGATATAATAGTCCGAAAAACCCCAACTATGAATTTTCAAACATAACGGGACCGCATTTCTAAAATACATTGTCCATAGAGCATGAATATACAGCAGTAGTAATCGAAATACATTCTGACACAATCACACAGTTGTGCCTTGAGCTTCTGTGGGGTGTATATGGGTTCAGTTTCAATTTTCTCCATTATTGTCAGAGTTTTCAACATTGTTTACAATCTCTTTTAAATGAAGGGTTTAAGGACAAGTTCGCACAAGTAATGTCGACCAGAGCCGGTCTTTGGCCGATTGTTCCGATTTGGACCAATCGGGCAAAGCGCTCACAGGGGCCATGAGCGTTATGAATTTGTAAAACTAAAGCGATGGAAGAAAATTTTAAATTTAATATCATATAAAACTTGTTTAAAAGTTTATTTCTAAATCCCGTGATCAGAGGGGGCCCCGCGCGTAAATCAAGGGGGCTCAGCCAAAAGGATCCAAATCGGGACCAGCGTTTTCTAAGTCCGTTCCTCATGTGGACATATATAAATATTTTATTTGAATAGTTGATATTAGTATTAATCTTATTATCAGTTGACAGCCGAAGAAAAGGAGAAGGTTCAAAGGAGACGAGAACAGAACAGAATGGCGGCAAGAAGATTCCGCGAGAAGCAGAATACACTGGGTACGCAACTGCAGAAGGTAAGCTTTTGCACTTAAAATTTTAAAAAAAAAACAAACAAAAAAAACAACAAAGTAAAAAAAACAAACAAACAAAAAAAAAACAGAAAAAAGCCAGATAGGTTTTCTTGGATATTCTTTGTAGTGTCTTTAATGGACATAAGGAAAAGAAAAGCAGGTAACGTAAACTCCAATTTGGGTATGATCCAAATTTGTAAGAGAAAGATTTGTTGAAATATGCACGCCGACTAGGATTGGAGAAACAAAGCTCGAGATTAAGCAAGTTAAGCAGAAATTTACCTCTATAGACAAATGCTTGAAATGTAAGATTTAGCTTGAACAAACGCTATAGAATGAAAGATGAAACACTTTTAGAATATTCAAAAATTATTGTATTGGGGTAAAGTAGAGGAAATAAATACCATTAACTATACAGTAGCGATTACGTATAAAGTAATCGGATTCGTATATATAAATTTCCTTCTCGTGTTTTGATGACTGCCGAAAGACCATTTGCTAACAGTGCATAATCCTGATGCTTCTGATTGTGTCTGTGCTGATGCTGCTGATTTTATTATTATTATTATTATTATTATTATTAATAGCAGTAGTAATAGCATATAATCCAATATATATATACAATTTATTTATTCATATTTACACCATTCCTTTCAGAAGACACAGGAACTTGAATCTAACAACACATCCTTGAAAAATCAAATACGAGAGCTAAGGAAAGAAAAGGAAATTCTTTGGAGGCAGCTTCAGTCACACCTGTCTGTTTGTCCTAACGTCACTGGCCCCTATATGCAGCCAAGTTTCCCATCGTGACGGTAGTAAAAGCCGATTTACAGTTGTATGAGGACCCTTAGAGAGATAAGGCATTCTGGACCAAGTATTGTTTTGTTCTCCATTGTATAATTACTCAGGTTAACTCAGTCGGTATACAGGGTCCCATTTAAACGAGCGATCCGACAAAATATTCCTCCGGATCCGTCACTGAGACGCAACTATTGAACAAAAGAGGACAAAATATGAGGTTCATACGGTTGACATTTTTGTACATTGTTGCTTTTTTCGTACGTGAGATTAAAAACAAATAATATGGTAGTCCTAAAGATAGCGTTTCCATGCCATATATATAACTTAAGGATATGAAAGAGATGTTGTTGTACTTTATTTAATGCCGATTATGTGGCATGATATTTTTAAAGGATTAAACGTGATATAATAGAGTAAAATCCCTTACATTTTCTATACACATGTATATTTTACTAAAGCTTTGTACTGGTATATAGTAAGATCTACAGGAACATACGGGTGACGTTTTTTAATATTTAGATATGTTGTTTATGAAGCTATTCGTAGCATGATATTTATTTTTGTAACATGTTGTCTTTAATGAGTTTATATGGCTTACATTTTGTTGAGACATTGTTGACTGATGTTTGATATAGTAATCAATTTGGCGTTGGTATGTCTTTCCGTCTTTACTTCAGTCAATACCGCAATGTTAGGATAGAGCGTCTCGACAAGAAGTGATTTTCTTGTTGATCTGTGTTTTACGATATACATAAATCCTATAACTTTCTATACAGACAATTGCTGTTTCAGTTCTTGTTTTCTTTTAACTTTTATAAGATGTACGATCCACGTGGTTTAACTTTTGGTATATTTTATTTGATAATAAATGTCCTAATGTCCAAACGCAATGAAAAATTAATAATTTTTGTTTTGTTTTATAAATTTAGGTGTACTCAGATAATATAAAACCATGAGAATATTTTTATTTGCACTTCTGATTGCGTGTGATCTTTATGTATGTATGTATGTATGTATGTATGTAGGTATGTATGTATGTATGTATGTATGTATGTACGTATGTATGTTACATGTAATAATTCGATGATTTAACATATTCACGAGTATTTTCATGGTAAAAATATAATATATAACATGACGTAATAGGTCATTTTCTTATAGTTCATTTTGCATATCATGAATTGAAATTTAGAAAGATTTCATTACTAACGTGAAACACTGGTTCAGTTTGTTTTGTTTTTTGTTACATCAAATTTTCAGGAAAATAACTTTCAATTAACCCTTTAATTTGCTGGTGTCTCTAGTATTCAGGAATGTCTGTTGTATTATAATAATACTGTGTTGTCTGTGCAGTGTTCTGCTTGCTTGGAATCCATTGTATGATGCATGAAAAGGTGAGAAGAGTCGATAATGTTTCTACTTTTTCAATATAGTTAAACGTATGCGATGATATGGAAATGTATTGGGAATTTTGTTGTTTTTATATAACGGCCTGTTTGATACGAAAGGGATGTCATTATGACCTCTATCGTTTGTAATTATTGTCAATTATTCAACACACTTGTTTTAATTTTATTGATGTCTTGTTATATTAACATAATGTTTTCCTTTTCTCCTAAAGCTGATAATAGAATATCGTTCAAAGCGAGGTTGAAAACCACAATCTTATGTGGCCCCGGATGTTCGAAAACACATGATATGATTGTTTATTGGTTTGTTTCCTTTGACAGTTTTAAGAAGTTAATTCTTAAATTTAGAGTAT
Source organism: Sinohyriopsis cumingii (assembly GCA_028554795.2). Classification (NCBI taxonomy): domain Eukaryota; kingdom Metazoa; phylum Mollusca; class Bivalvia; order Unionida; family Unionidae; genus Sinohyriopsis; species Sinohyriopsis cumingii. The sequence continues at coordinate 36,279,059 of CM068838.1, forward strand.
ATGATAAAGTTGCACGTTTTCTCTAGTATTTCAAACCATTTTACATTATTTTTGTAATTACATTAAACTTTTAAAATCTGGGCCAAAATAATTTGTGTTGTTTCTGTATATATATATATATATATATATATATATATATATATATATATATATATATATATATATATATATATATATATATATATACAATGTTCCAGGTCATTCTAGAATTTCCAGTTTCTAACTGATACTCATGCAAACAGGTTTTAATCATCCCACGCATCCGACTTTGATGTCTAAAGATCCATACTATTTGTATCAACGTCATTTGGTAGGTGTTAACTAATCTCATTAGTCTGCATTCCTTCATCTGAGGAGGCAATTTAAATAGCCTTTGTCTAATCTTCTGTTTACCTTCAATGATTAAAGACAACATAATCCGACACAATAACATCAGTAATAGTTGCAGCGCACTCACCCCCACTCCCGTCGTAATGCGTGTCGTTGATTTGAAACTGGATAAAGGACATCAGCTCCTATTCAGGCCTTGGAAACCTTAGTAGACAGGTACGTCATATTTAGTCATGTTCTCATACAGTAATAAAAATAACTTTCTTACATGCAAACATGCTTTTCTTGGTAAAAGGGAAGAAGTCCTTAAAAATTAGGTCAGAACTCGAACAAATCTTTAAATCCCTATCTGGGAATGAACATATCGAATTAGGTCTTGTTGTACATATGTCATCATCATCATCAGTCTCACGACCTAATGTGGTCGTTGAGGCACTGTGTTGCTGAACATCTGACCAGTTCCCTCCACTTGTCTCGATCATGTGCCAATGCCTGTGTCTCCGCAAAACCTTTCCTGGTCGATTCTGTGATGTTGTCAGTCCACTTTTTTCTCTGTCTACCTGTCCTTCTGCCACCCTGGACGCTGCCCTGCAGGACTGTTGTGGATAGACTGTTGGCTTTAGTGACATGGTCATACCATTTCAGCTTTCTCTTTTTGACGGTGGTGAGGAGGTCCTCATATTGGCCTACTTCGCGCCTGATGGTGTTACGCACTTCTTCATTTGTGATGTGGTCCATGTAAGAGATGCCAAGGATAGTTCTGTAGCATCTCATTTCAAGTGACTGGATTCTTGGTTGTAATTCTGCTGTCAGGGTCCATGCCTCACATGAGTACAAAAAGACTGAGATGACTAGAGCTCGCAATAGTCTGATTTTAGTTTCAGACAGATATTCTTGTCTCTCCAGATGGGTCTTAGCTTTGACATAGCTGCCATTGTTTGTGCTGCTCTTGACAAAATTTCTGCTCTTGATCCCTCTTCAGTGATTATGGAACCAATATATTTGAACTGGCTCACTGTTTCCAGTTCATGTCCTCTGACTTTAATCTTGGCTGAGATTTGTTTGCCACTATTTGTCATCAGTTTTGTCTTCTCAGCGCTTATCTCCATGTCAAATCTGGAAGATGTTTCATCCAGGTTCTTCACTAAGGTGGCTAGCTCGTCTTCACTGCCTGCCAGCCCATCAATGTCGTCTGCAAAGCGGAGGTTGGTGATGTTACGCCCTTCAATGCTGACTGTCCCACAGTGGTTTCCCAGGGCTTCGCTCATGATGCGCTCTAAGTAGATGTTGAAAAGCGTGGGTGACAGGAGACAGCCTTGACGCACTCCCACTGTTGTCTGGAACCAGTCCCCCACAGCACTTTGGGCAATTACTGCACTGGTAGCCTTGGCATACAGCTGCTTGATGGTATTGGTTAACTTTTGACCCATGTTATACTTCTTCATTGTGGTCCACAATGCCTCATGCCACACTCTGTCAAAGGCCTTTTTGAAATTTATGAACACATGATAGATGTCTTGTTGGTGCTGCGAGTACTTTTCGCACAGAACCCTGAGATTGAATATTTGTTCTGTTGTGCTTCTTCCACTCCGGAACCCGGCCTGTTCTTCAGCAATTATTTCTTCTGCTTGTGGTTTCAGTCTGTTCAAGATGATCTTCAGCATTACCTTACTAGCATGGCTGATCAAACTGATAGTTCTGTAATTTTGGCACAGCTGGAGATTGCCTTTTTATGGAAATGTTATAATCAGTGACTGGGTCCATTGTGTTGGCCATTCACCTGTCTGCCAGATCTTGTTGCAGATTTCTGTTAATAGCTCTTTCACTGATTCTCCCCCATTCTTGATAAGTTCAGCTGGGATGTTGTCTACTCCAGCTGCCTTCCCATTCTTCAGTGCTCTTATTGCTGACTCCACCTCTTCTTTGAGAATTGGGAAGTCATCATCATTTGAGGAGTTTGGAACTTCAAGCACCTCTGGGTCTCCTGTGGAATGATGGTTGTAGAGTTCTTTGCAATACTCAGTCCATCTTTCTGCAATGTCACTCGCTTCTGTGAGGCATTTTCCATTTTTGTCTTGAATGGTACTGACCCTTGATTGTTTCTGTCTGGTGAGGTCTTTCACAATTTGGAATGCCTTTTTGCTGTTATTCTTTATCAGACTGTTCTCCATTTCTGTGCACTTTTGTCCAATCCAATTTTCTTTTGCTTTGCTCAAGTTTTTTCTGATATTCTTGTTTATTTCTCGGTACTTCAATGCCCCTGTTGTGTGTCTGGTGCTTTTTAGTTCTCTTCGGGCGTCACACAACTTCAGAATCTCTTCTGTAACCCAGGGTTTTTTCTTCGGGCGATGGAGGCCAATGATGTCCTTGGCAGCTGCTGTCATGACTGTGTTGAAGGTGTCTGTCATTGGGCAGTGGCAGATGCTTTATCTGCTCGGGAAATGGACGCACCCGCCCATCCACGAGTCTCCTGCGGCCTTGCAGGTCGACTTTGGTTAGCCAAAGGCTAAGGGAGTAAATCCTAAAAGAAAATCCGGAGTGGAGACCCTAAGGCAGCTGGACGATGTATTACATCCCCTTCTGGCAATTCTTTGGTCTGGAGAGGGATGGGCTCCGCCAGACGACTTTTGCCCAAGACACACTGATAATGCTGGACAAATCTGAGCTTACAATACCGGATCGGTCGTCGCCAGGGTCAACAAGGACCGCGCCTGCCGTTGTCCACCAGGACGGAGGTGACAAGTGTGCTACTGGTACTATGCATACAATCAGAGCGAGAGACAACATTGCCATCGCCACCTGGAACATTAGAACTCTGGCGCAAATTGGAAGACTCCAAGAGTTGACACATGAGCTGGAACACTACACATGGCACATTCTGGGACTCTGTGAAGTTAGATGGAAATCCCTAGGAGAACACCAAACCGAAGATGGGCATATATTATACTATAGTGGAGAGTGTGACAAGTCCATAAATGGAGTAGGCTTCCTTGTAAACAAAGCCATCAAGAGATCTGTGCTTGAATGCTGCCCCATATCTAGCAGAATCATTTCCATTCGTCTGAAAGCATCTCCCTTTAACATCACAATTATCCAAGTCTATGCTACAACTACCGATCATGATGATGAAGAAATAGAGGAGTTTTACAACAAACTACAGGGTATTCTAAACATGGTCAGTAAGAAAGATATCCTCATTGTCCAAGGAGACTGGAATGCCAAAGTTGGCAAAGATGCTCTAAAAGACTGGGAAATACATTGTGGACCTTCTTGCAATGAGCTTACCAATGAAAGAGGGAGACGGTTGCTCGAGTTCGCAAGCTACAACAACTTGGTACTAGCCAGCACCCTGGGACAACATAAAGCTTCACGATGCTGGACATGGCACTCACCAAATGGAACCCATCACAACCAGATCGACTACATGCTGGTTCAAAACCGTTACCGATCTGGCATCAACAGAGCCAAAACAAGGACATTCCCAGGTGCTGATGTTGGGAGTGATCATTACCTCGTGATTATGAACTTCCGAGTGAGGCTGAAGAAAATTAACAAGCCAAAGAACATCAGGCTCAAATTTAACCATGAACAACTGAAGGACCCTAACATCTGCAAGGCATTCCAAGCCACAATTGGAGGAAAATTTGCTCCACTCCTTGTGATGGATGGTGATGTCAATGAGATGACAGGTGAGATGTACATTTGTATATACATATAATTGTTACAGTACGGTGTTACAGAAGGTACATGGGCGGATGGACAGACAACATGAACCCAATATATGTTAAAGATCGCGACTGCTGTTACGACTCTATGGTGTGTGTATGTGTGTGCGTGTCCGTGTGTGTGTGTTTGTGTGATTTGGACTTTTAACTTAGCTTTAAGAATGTTTCAGTCACATACGATGTCTGCAGTGTAGCAGTTTATAGTGTTGTTTAGCACTGGGGAATCATGCCACAGACATATAGCACCATGCCCCACCAAGTCACATTATCCTGACATCGGGCCGACCGGTCCTAACACCAACCCCTTGATGCCTAGCGAGGCAGCTGTTAATATCAGTTTTATAAGTTTTGGTATATCTCGGCCGAGGTTCTAACCCACGACGTACCGCATCTGAGGCGGAAACTCTAACCATTAGGCCACCGGGGCTGTACGACTCTAGGATCTTAAACTAAGTAACAGAAAAACCAAAGCTGACAAATTTAGTAAAATTAAACACATAATTTATTTCCAACGAATGCAAAATGAAATTTTAAAAAGGAAAGTACATTATTTTGAATAAAATCACAAACAATCACAATCGTTCTATCACACGTTCAAAAGTTCCGAATGAATTCCAAATTTGAATGTGCTGATGTGGCAATAGTCTTAATATACAAGAACATCCTTCAATGAATGCACCAAAATATAGTGATTTAGACCAAACTGTCAACGAGTACTTTGTAATTTCAATAAATAACTTTTTAAAACTAATTTCTCTCAAATTATAACTGAAAATAACTAAAATTGATTCAACAAAGACTAGTGTTAAAATAGAAATGAAATAATAGTGATTCCTTCAAACCTATTTACAGATTGCCACTCGACGTACGTAACAATAAATTGCACTGCAACTGGATCATTTAAAATGGATTTTTCCATCAAATTTGTTGACAAGGTCAGGTTTGTTTATATTGCAATTTTAGTAAATAACATGAACTACACCATGTAAACCGTGTTTGTTTTCTTCCAATGGGAAAATCAATGTCCTGAACTCAAATCTACGTGAGTATGATGCGTATAAAAATCATTATCTTAAAATAAAATATACAATTATAGACAAAAATAAGATATGTAATATGCTATTTACAAATGATTATTGCAACCAAAACTCATGGACACAACGTAAACACACAATACATATATACATAATACTGCAATGGTAAGGAAAGACGATTTCAACAGGGCTCAATTTAAATGTAGCTGCTGTTAGGGAAAATTGTTCCTGATCCTAACTGGAATGAATGTTTGGCCTTTGTAACTATCCAAACTGAAGTTGCCAGTTATATCTATCATAACTGTTTATGGCGTGAGGTTGATTGACCCACATTACCAAACATCATAAGCACAGGAATGTGAATATATATATATATATATATATATATATATATATATATATATATATATATATTTATTTATTTATTTATTTATTTATATAAAAAAATAGCATGCTTCGACAACTTAACTGATCACAGCTTACGTCCAATGTAGTATGCGTACCCTTTCCAGCTCCACCGGCCAATTTTACAAACTCAGCCTAAACTGTTTTACCAGCAGACGTCAATATATAACGTACTGCAACCCGCTGTAATGCATACGAAGAAAAATGCCTGGATCGAACGGAGTTAGCAGGAGAAGATAGGACGTGGAGTTAATGAATATAGAATAAGGAGCTAACCGATATTGAATCAAGGATTTTGTTATATACAATTATCACTCCGCCAGTAATATCATACCACCACCAAATATAATGCCAGAACTGAATTAAAATCATTCGTTACACATCACACTCATGTACGCACACAAAGACACATATAACGTTAACGTTAACCTAACTGTTATATAATGATAATTTGTGAGATGCAGTTCTCAAAATGTATGATGCATTTCCTTATTCATAAAGAAAATCCACTACATTGACTCTTCACATTTAAACGCCATCATGAACAATGTAAAAACCCCATTGTTAGGCCTTTGCATTCCCTTTGATCTACTTTCTATCTATCCCATGACAAACATACAAGTATGATTTACTTTCTATGTAGCCCATGACAAACATACAAGTAACTAAATGACCGAAACTGATCAGAGATAATAAAAGAATCCTTTCTATAATGATCATTTTCCGCTGCTAATACCATTGATTGAACAATACAATGATTAATGCAGTATAAATTATAATATGAGACTTTACGGTCAATGCTGCATCTGCTTGTATATTTGTATTGACGTAACAAAACAGTCGGACGACACAATATAAAATGATAGGCAACTGGGGGACAGAGTGCAAAGATCTGATTAGTCGATGTGTCTCCCACCGTCCGCCTCAGCTGGCGGTTGTAAATTGTATGGTCAAGAGACATTATGTTGTCAATAACCATTAGCTTATTTAATATGATTGTAATGTGGAATGATCTGAATGTCATCGTAACGATTACACCAAATTCCATGTCTTTATTTAAATCTTATATTGTGTATTTCCTTCACGTGACCATCTTTATAGAACGAATGTATTACAACACTACGGAAATAAGTATTGCCCAGTAAACTATTATAGGATAATATACCAAACAGACTATCTACTGAAAAGGTTGATTGATTGATTAACTTGTTCGCTTATTTTTTCCTTGGTTAGATGGTGTAACAATTTTCTTTCTCATCTCCTTTCCATCTTAATTTTCTAAATTATTAAGAATTCTAACAAAATTAGTCATTGCATACTCTAAATGATATGAATAGCAGAAATAAATCAAAAGGTGAGTTGTTATCAATATCGATCTATTTCACTAAGAGTCATTTCTTTGATTCAAAAACATTCTAAACAAGAATCATAATAAATGTTGAGCGAATGATATAATAGTGATATCTCTCTAGCTCTCTCAGAGAATAATAAAGTGAAAAGAATATTACAATTACTAACTGAGGCAGTAGATTATTAAATCGAGTAGGTAGATCTACTTTAAGAACTACAAAAAACAATGTGTTCTAGTGTGGGTGAGAGGCGTTTCGAAGTTAATGGTTGCTACAGGAATGAAGAGACGTCTCTCTCTTGCAATGGAACTGTTAACTAAGGCATGATATGGCAAGAGAAACAAGGCCTGAGTGACGCATCGAAAACAGGTATTGATGCTTATGGATGAAATGAGCCGTCTTTCATTATTCATTTGATCTCATATAATCAGAACAAAAAGACTGTAAGCTGGTGTCATTGTTAGACAGTCTTGAATAAATAACATGCCATTAATGTTATAAACATTTATTGTTTCCTTAATAAGGATTAGCTATCGATGTCTGTTTATTTATATATTATCTGTTTATTGTCGGTATATGTGGAGCTTTAGTTAATTTTGAACGAGACTGTTGCAAATTATACACTCTTGCCTCCTTTAATTATACAAGGAAATACAAATCAAGATGCACGCGACACGCAATCTAATTTAGGTTTGGAATAGTTGATATTTCTAACTCAAGGTTCATGTAGCATGACAAAATAAACTGAATTGTTTTGAAATATCACCGTGGTCCGTCATCTTCTAGATAACGTTAACCACCGCCGCTACCACGTCACAACGTTGATGCTTTTCCGTCGATTTAAGACGATTTATTTGAGCGGAAAATTTGAGCAAGTATACAATAGAATGTGATCTCTCCAAACATTAATAATTTCTTAGCGCTCGTGAAGAAAATATCGATCCGAGTGAGATTCACCCTTGTCTGTACATTTTATATGATAAGTGCATGCAATTTTCTTGCCATTTCTTTAATGTTGCCATAATAGGATTGCAAGAAATTAAAGTACGGACCTATGAAATATTATTATCTGCGTTTGGGGGAAATGGGGTCGTATTCTGAATTTGCGGACTAGGGGAATTACCTTAGCGTTCTCCTGGGAAAAGATCTAATTAGGTATCTCATGTGATAGTAATTGCACCTTGTTTTGGTGTGCAAGCGTTAAGCTGAATTTGGGAAGAAAGTCAGGCTGTGTACTGCCCGTTTATAGTAAGACCAGAGCGTAGGCTGAGAACTTAGTTTATGTGACCCCGTACAAGTAAACCAGGATGGATACTGACAAATAACTAGTTTGGGAATTTAAGTCGATTGGGAAGAAAGAGTTAGGAGATGAAGTGGCCCATTTAGCTGAATTTGATGAGCCAAGTGTTAGAAAACACAAGGAACAAGAAGCGACGGAGCGAGAGATAGACAAAACAGGCAGCAGAGCGGGAAAAAGGAGAAAGAGCTCAATTTAGCCAGATTGCAAGATGAGAAAAGAACTTGGGAGCGCGAAATTACGCTAGCAATGTAGAGACTGCGAATTAGACACGACTGATTTCAGCAACACTTTTGTCACTTCAAAACTTATGAATTCACGGGGTTTATCTTTTCCTAATAGCATTGCTGATTTTATATAACCTCGTGATATAGACCTACCACCATTTTAGAAACCCTTTTTGTACTCAATACTAATCTCCTTTTTCTTTTTTTTAAAATCTTTTTATTTTTATTTTTGAGGTGTCTTTTTTTCTTTTACTCATTCCACATTTCAGTGAACTTTGTTTTCAGTTTGGTATATTTTTACAAATTTTCTTTCTGATGCTCATTAGTTTCCTTCTCTCCACTTTACGCCATATCGTGTTTGACCAGGCGGTAAATACAGGTCAGATACACACATGTGGAATAATATTGTTATTAAGAAGTGACCTGATAAACAAGATATCATAACTAAGGGGGGTAGATGGGGGATGGGGGATGACTTCGGTTTACAGTCCATTATTGCTATGCACCGGCCTGAGCATGAGCTCGAGCCTTGCCCTCATCTCTCACCTCATGGGAATGTTTGACCATTCATCTAAGCACAATATATTTATAAAAGCGAGTCCTCCGGTGCCTCTAAAATAACAAAACTAAACAAACGTAACAAACTATAGGAAAAATCGGTAACTTAACTAATATTAATATACTAATAAATTAACATTATTCTTCTTTCCCCTTGTGTTTTTTTTTTCTTCCCTTGAAATGTTTGAGGAAAACAGGGACTCTGCATATGGGTGAAGTATGAGGCACAAACACAAGGCGCTACGCGAAGTGAACAGGCCTGCAAAAGAGTCTAAGAAAAACTCATATACAGGAAATGGACGAACAGAACACACACACACACACACACACACACACACACACACACACACACACACACATATATATATATATATATATATATATATATATATATATATATATATATATATATATATTAACCTCAACAATAAAGGGTTACCCAGATTAATCTGTTAGTTGATAACTAACGTATTTTTTAAAATTGTTTTGATTTCAGGCCCTTTCGGGCCATTCTTGCTTTAGAAAATAAATCTAAACTAAATATAACTTTGAAGACGACAGGCAAGGCTATGCCCGAAGAGTAAGAGAAGCATGATTTAAAAAAAAAAAAACACTAAAAAAAAGAAAACGGAAATCCGGCTTCTTAAATAGGGCATAGTCATCTCACCCTTGAAACATGTTGAGGAAAAATGAGAAACGTCTCACAATGCACACACATATAAGAAAAAGGAATTTTTATTTCTTTTCTTTTGTAGAATGCAACTGTTTCTCATTCAAATTCAAAAATAAATAACCAAATTACAGGAAATTAAATTTTGGACAAATTAAGGAATTGATAATGTCCAAATAACAGAAAAATGTATTCAGTGGTAAGACAACTGGAGAGTAACCTTGGTATTATTTCTGTCTTTACATACACGTCTATAGCACATAAACAATATAGCAAAGACACACGTAGCATGCACAGGACATAGGAGATCCTTAGCAAAGATTACTCAGTTATAAAAGGGAAGAGATTCCGTTCTTGGAGATTGAATCCAGAATCGGATGAACAACCCTTTAGAATACACTAGGGACAAAAATACCCCATCAAAACTTTTAGTTTTAACTAAATTTTTGATCAATATTCTTTGTGAATAAAAATTCCAAACACACACACCTTAGCGGGATACATGAACACATAAAAACACTTTTATTTTTGGGGAAAAATTGGGAGGGAATCTGTCTGGTGCCCCCGCTCCCCAATTTTTTTTATTATCAAGTTCCAGAAAAATTACAACCTAAAGTTGAAATAACATTGGCCAATACACATGGCTTTCGAAGCCATCAGAAATTAACAAGGAATGAGAGCGCAATATAGAATGGGCCATTTACATTTTCTAATATCCGTGTTTGAGATAACTTAAAGAATATATATATATATATATATATATATATATATATATATATATATATATATATATATATATATATATATATATATATATATATATACATATATATATGTGTGTGTGTGTGTGTGTGTGTGTGTGTGTGTGTGTGTCACGTTGTGTGAAGAAATTTGTTAACAATTCCTTTTCAGGTTTATAAATGTCTTCCGATAGAATTCGTAATTCAAAGTACTTTGGGTAATGTCAATACGTGTTATATAATAATACGGCTTTAGACCGATTCTGAAACAAAGAAACTACCTGTCCGTGTTAACTTCATATTCGTGGTTTCTTCCTTTCCTCCTCCAAATGTTCCTTTTTGTAGTTGAATTAATTTACTAAGTGTGTATTAATTATTGTATAAGTTGTAATCATTAAACTAAAACTAAATAATGTGGGATGATTAAACTTGCACAGGACACTGTGTTGACATTTAAGAGCTTGTTTATCAAGTGTTGACACTTAAGCTTACAATTCACTAGCTATACTCTGGATATAATAGGCATGGAAACTTTGAGTGGGATGCCAGGAACTTGACAAGATATTTATCATAAAGGGCTAGTTAACATATATCACTTAATCAACAGACGGGAACATATTCTGAGGACTTGAGAAATTATTTAAATTTCAAATGGAAAATCTTAGATGTCTTAGGATAATTCGCAGCCTTAGAAAGGAATATTTGTATTTTACATATTAGCATACGCGAGAAAATATCTAAAACACGACACTAGCTAAATCCGACATTTTTTTTAAACATTGTGTCACGAACAATATCATGCTGTTATTACCATTAATTTCGTTACACGATTACTAAGGAATTTCCGAACATTAGTTGCTAATGGAAACTATTGAAGTACCAGTATGAAAAGGAATCGATGTACGTATCACCTTAAAAAATACCACTGTTTTTGCCGTGCACTATCTCTCTCTCTCTCTAACTCATTATCTCTCTCTCTCTCTCTATCTAACTCATTCTCTCTCTCTCTCTCTCTCTCTCTCTCTCTCTCTCTCTCTCTCTCTCTCTCTATATATATATATATATATATATATATATATATATATATATATATATATATAGAGAGAGAGAGAGAGAGAGAGAGAGAGAGATGTTTATTTATATGGTGGGGAAGGAAATTAATCTTTCAATAAATATTCCTGATTTGATAAATGCGATATTTTAGAGGACAGATGGGAGACATTACTAATTTTCCAAGAAAAGCACATACATTTGTTCTCTTAACCTTGTTCACTTGGTCCCCTAAATCGTTTGCCAGGAAGTTCAAAAGAAACCATGTCAAACTTGAAAAGGAATACAACCGCATTACAATTGTAAAGAACAATTCAAACAAAGAGGTCAAATTTGTTTGCAAATCTGCCAGGTGGTGCTTTAAAACATAGTTGGCTACAATTAAACAGGAAATATTAGTTTCGAGTTATAATATTCGGCGAGAAATAAAGAAAGAAAATCAAGCGGGGTAATACCTTTTACATGTATGTTCACTAAAAAGATTGTTAAAGTTCACAGGTGGGATTTATTTATCTGCATGCAATACTGTACATCGCGTAATCTCTTTGCCTACAATTAACTGGAGGTAACACTGTTAAGGTAGGTGATCGCGTACGTCTTCAATTCTTACACGCCATATGTTCTCACCGGCATTATAGCCGGCAAATAGATTGTCCAACAGTGTCGTGGAATTGAATGTTGACTCTCGATGAATTGTTAGTATCTCGAGTGTTTAACCGATTTACTGGAGCTGGTCTTCATCTTTAAATGTATTATTGCTTATAATCCGCTATCTCGCTCCTTCTCTATCTCTCTCTCTCTCTCTCTCTCTCTCTCTTTGTCTCTCTCTCGCTCTTTCTCCCTCCCTCTCTCTGTCTCTCACCCTATGTCTCTCATTCTCTCTCTCTCTCTCACTCTGTCTGTCTGTCTGTCTCTCTCTCTCCTCACTGATAGAGACTATACATACTTAATACACATTAGGGTTTATTCCCACGGATGTTTATTAGGGATTTACCAGAGTTTATGAATGTATCACGCACAACCCCTCCCCCGCGTGATACAGAGAAGACTAATGGACAGGCCGGGTTTCTGAATAGAGGGTTTGGACAAGATCTACTAAATACAGAATAAGGGGAGGGCCGACACTCTACCTCGGGATTGCACACAGCTATGATCTTTACTCAATGACCCTTATTTGTACTTGTCAAATTGTATTAAACATTTCCTTACACACAAAGAAAAGTCCACTTCTTTGATACTTCACATTGTTTACACATTCTAAAACAATGTTAAGCGCTGGACCGCATTTTTAGAACTGTACACTTCAATATTTTGTAATACATCTGTAGAGCTTGACCACGTTACATATATTGAAATGTCCCTGAACTGACCTTAGAAAATGCGAGCTTTCTCCGCTAATACGAGTGTCGTGAATGAACGATACAAACATTAATGTGGTATAAGTCAAAATATTGGGCCATACTGAAAACCATTCTGAACAGTCAGATGTAGTCTACTCTATAATGGAACACCGATTAGTTGAAGAGGCTCTCACTTTCAGTCCTTGGAGCATAGAAATGAAAAAATCAGGACCATAGAGCACTGTCCACATGCATCAGTATTGTACTGATATAGACTGCTATGTCAAAATTATAACAGTGCTTTCTTCTAAGTCCATAGTGTAGTTTTTAATCCTGCCCTGCGCATTTTATTCATGTAACCGTCCTCGAAATACGATGAATTATAAAACTATAGAAATACTTATTGTTATCAATTAATTTGCCAGCTAGACTACTAATATATGATACAGTAATTTATTAATTGATTTATTCAATGTCTGACTGATTGATTTGATTGTTGTTTGGTAAGTTGATTGGTAAGTTGGTTGGTCAATTTGTCAATCATTTTTCTTTCTTTCTTTCTTTCTTTCTTTCTTTCTTTCTTTCTTTCTTTCTTTCTTTCTTTCTTAAATTGATAATAGTTTTAATAAACTTGGGCACGTTACCCATTTTGATATTTATATACTCGAAATAAATGGAAACTGAAATTTTCGAATCGTTACATTAAACATTCATGTGTTTGCATCTATTGTGACAATTGCCAAGCAAATGATATGTTAGTTGTATATATAGTTCTGGTTCTGTGGAGCAACAGCATAAGCACCATAGTAAGTTGAAAATTAAAAGAGTATCTAGGTCAACTTAAAAACAATCAAACAATCTAAAAATGATGATAGGAGATAGGAAATGAATGATAATGTGCTGGCCTCGCTGTTCAACTGAACCTTTCTCAATGACAAACTAAATAATAAGCTCGCGTGACTCATCCGATTAAAACAGATAATTGTGATGAACAATGCTCTTTTGACTCTTTTTACTTGGAACTAATCAGATCAAATCAAGGATTAATTTAGTGGGTTTATTCATTGTTCAGAGTTTGAATAACCCGTATGACGTAAACTCTTTTATAAATGGGGATATTTTGTAATAATTTACTGATATATTTAGGGTCAGTTGTATATACTTGGGCAGTTAAGTGTGAACAGTTATATATACTTTCGTTTATTAATAAGGAACATATATTTATTTATTTATTTGTGTACATCTCTACGGTGAAGATGGAAAAGAAGTCAGGTATAATCCACGTGTTTATTTACACGGACAAGGAGAAGTTGCTAGCTGGTATGAATTGTGGAATACTATGTTCATTTTTGCCCGTCAAAACCCATACCCTTTCATTGTCTCTCTAGAAATGGTGTGATGCCACCAATATCGTCACCGTAATTGTTGCATGACAAAACAATACTGGACTTGTTGTATATACTCTTTGTTACACTATATATATATATATATAATTTTAAATTCAAAACAAAATTCAAAGAAGGTTGTGTTTTATTCACAGGTGCTGCAGAGTGTTCATTTTTATGTAGCACTTCACTGGACTGATGAAAATAGTGTTAAATCAATGAGTACACATCGGACAAAGAGGAATAAAAGTTAAACTTAAGTAAAAAGACTAGACTGCAAAACAGACATGTTAAGTCCGTCTAGTAGGGCTTATACAGATTATACTCGAATTCAGGCCAGAAAGCATACTTAGTGCAAAAAAAGTTACATATGTTTCTAGATATGTATATAATTATTGTTACTTTAATACCTTTCATCGTTGTGGATTGCTTTTCTAAGAGGAATAGAGCACTACCCTTGTTACACTTTGTATTTGTATTTTATGTACGTAGTTTAGACAGTAATTCACAACAGCTATAAACACTTGGTGCTTTCTCGGCAAAAATCTGTTTCAGGCGAACTGAGACCTATTAGAAAAAAACTACAGCAAGAAAAAATTCAGAAAAAGGTGAATGTTACAATAAATCTTATGAGATCAATTTTGTAAATTTATTCATCTAGACTTTGACTTTTGTAGAATTAATCCGAAGAGTGTTTATGTTGAACAAATATAGAGATATACAAAAAATCAGAGAGTGTGAATGAGAGTATACACAATGTACACATCACAAAAATATAATAATGATCATAACGCTGCATGTTAAAAAATTATTATTTAAGGGGGCAGGAGCCATATTTTATGTACAAATTTAATATCGCATCCACCTGCCTAATATAAAAATTCATAAGAAAATAATACATCAGTGAGGTCATAAAGGTCAATATGTTTGGACAGGCATTATGAAGCACAATATAATCATATCACACACTTGACCTGACAAGTCTAGTGAAGTTCTTAGAATAAAATGTTTATCCCACCCACCTCCTTTTGTATAAATGCATTTTTCAGATCCGAAGGTAATTTTTGACAGCATGTTGTGCTGACAGTGCAAACGCAAGCTCTTTTCCTGGGTGATACTTTTGAACAACATTGTCTACTAAAGAGTTTTATTCAATTCAGAATAGTTGTAATCCACGCCGTTATTGAGACATTCTAATTGAATTGAACCCACGCGTCTACTGCTATAGTTGGCTAGCTCTGCTTTCTAGCCGACTATTGGTATTACATTGGTTACATACTGTGCAGTGACTATGAGAGGTGGACATGCCTCACATCATTTTCAAGAACAAAACAAGCCTGAAACACCTAATTCATAAATATATCCACCTCTTTAATTATTACACAAAAATAGCTAAAAAACCTTACCCTTAACTTAAGAAATTCGCCATGGGCCAATATGTGAAACTGCCCCCTGCCACCTAATGTGCCTGTGAGAAGAGATCTATTTTAAATATCTATTACGAATTGTCTGAGTTAAAACATGCATGGGGAATCAACATGATTGCAGTTTCTATTGTAGGTAAAACACTATAGGTAGAGATTAATTTTGTACATGTATGTACATAGCGGTTGGGATGCAATAGAGGAAACAATCAAGAATACGGAAAAGGAGGAAATGGGAAAAGAATAAAACAGTGTTGTTGTTGTTGTTATATGGTTTAGCGCTTTCTTTTTCAGCACAAGATTGGCTATACATGACAGGTTGTTGGGTTTAACACTATTTTTCAGCACTAGATATGCTATGCATGGCGGCGAGTATTAATGGTGGAGGATGAACCCGGGAAAACCCCGGAAAGAACCACCGACCCACGAGAAGTTACCGGCAAGCTTTCTCACATACCCACATTGGCCAAGCCCGTGTCTCGAACCCATGCAGACAGTGTTGAGATGGCAGTGATCCGTAACGGTGAGAGCTTTAGAATACTCGGCCACTCGGGGTCCCTAAAAATAATGTACTACTACTCCTACTAATCATAATAATAATTTAAAAAATATTAACAATAAAAACAGTAATAAAATAATAATAATAATAATAATAATAATAATTATTATTATTATTATTATTATTATTATTATTATATTATTATCATTATTATTATTATTATTATTATTAGTAGTAGTAGTAGTAGTAGTTGCAGATGTATTAATTGTAGTAATAGTAGTGATTGTAGTGACAAATTATATTTTTCTTGGTGGATTGTCATATATAATGTTTTATTTATATATTTCAGTCTGAACTATGTACGAAAGATCTAATTCCGTTGTCAACGTGACCCTTTATATGGACGGTAGGACTGATTGCGAAGCATCGGCAGCAAGTGCACTGACCTTAACATTGCACGAATTCCCCGAGTTTTCGGGGTTCAGCACTATTGATCCCCGTCTAAGTCTCGCAGCAGTCAAGGCGATAGAAAGCAACAATATGTTGCCAATTATAAAAGAGGAATTAAAAAACAAAATTCAGTTTAAGAGGATGACAGGAGGGAGAGAAGAACTGATGGATGATTTCACCGAAAAGCCCAAAGCTGAGGTACCTCAACTTTTGTACAATGTTAATCAAATAATTATTGTTCTGATTACGATATTATGGTATTTTATGTTTCCGTTCTATTTAACATTTAGTTACAAAGTTATCACTGCACTGCACATTTATGACCGTTTTAAGTTTTAAGTTTTGATACCAATTTTTAATATAAACATTTACATATATCAACAGATCATCTCCTTCACCATATTACATCCTCTGATACAGTGGTTTGAAAAACTCAGCTATGAATTTTCAAACATTACGGGACCGCATTTCAGAACATAAACTGTCCATAGAGCACGAATGTACAGCAGCGGTAATCGAAATACATTCTGATACAATTACACAGTTGAGCCTTTTGCTTCTGTTGAGTGTATATGGGTTCAGGTTAAATTTTCTCCATTATTGTCTGAGTGTTCAACATTTGTTTACAAATCTCTTTTAAATGAAGGGTTTAAGGACAACTTCGCACAAGTAATGTCGACCAGGGCCGCCCTTAGGCAGATTGGACCGATTTTGACAAATCGGGCCCCGGGCTCACAGAGACCGCGCGCGTTAGGAATTTGTAAAACTATATATAGAGAGAGCATGTAATTTTAAAGCGAAGGAAGAACATTTTTAATTCAATATCATATAACAATTCTTTAAATTTTATTTGTAAATGGCGTGATCATGGCCCACGCGCAAATCCAGGGAGCCCAGCCAAAAGGATGTAATCGGGATCAGCGTTTTCTAAGTCCGTTCCTGATGTCGGCATATGGAAATATTTTATTTGAATAGTTGATATTAGTATTAATCTTATTATCAGTTGACAGTCGAAGAGAAGGAGAAAGTTCAAAGGAGACGAGAACAGAACAGAATGGCGGCAAGAAGATTCCGCGAGAAGCAGAATACACTGGGCACGAAACTGCAGAAGGTAAACTAAAACAAAATTTAAATAAACAAACAAAAAACATAGGATTTCTTGGATAGTCTTTGTGGAGTCTTTAATGGACATAAGGGAAAAGAAAAGCAGGTAACATAAACTCGAATTTGGGTATGATCCAAATTTGTAAGGGAAACATTTGTTGAAACATGTACGCCGACTAGGATTGCAGAAACAAAGCTCAACATTAAGCAAGTTAAGCAGAGATTTACCTCTATAGACAAAAGCTTGTGGATGTTGTTGTTGGGTTTAACGCTTTTTTCAGCACTAGATATGCTATGCATGGCGGCGAGTATTAATGGTGGAGGAAGAACCCTGGAAAACCCCGGGAAGAACCACCGACCCACGAGAAGCTACTGGCAAGCTTTCTCGCATACCCACATTGGCCGAATCCTAGACACGAACCCACGCATACAGAGGTGAGATGGCAGTGATCCGTAACAGAGAGCGCTTTAGACCACTCGGCGACTCGGGGCCCTGAAATACCATTTGCTAACAGCGCATAATCCTGATGCTTCTGAATCTGTCTGTGCTGATGCTGCTGATTTTATTATTATTATTATTATTATTATTATTATTATTAGTAGTAGTAGTAGTAGTAGCAGTAGTAGTAGAATGCAATCCAATATATATATTTACACCATTCCTTTCAGGAAACACAGACACTTGAATCTAACAACACATCCTTGAAAAATCAAATACGAGAGCTAAGGAAAGAAAAGGAAATTCTTTGGAGGCAGCTTCAGTCACACCTGTCTGTTTGTCCTAACGTCACTGACCCCTATATGCAGCCAAGTTTCCCATCGTGACGTTTATGGAAGCGGATTTTCAGGAGTATGGGGACCCTCATAGAGATAAGGCTTTCTGGACCAAGTATATGTTTTGTCCATTATATAATTACTCAGATTAACTCAGTCGGTATCCAGGTCCCATTTAAACGAGAAAATATTCCTCGGAATCAGCCACTGAGATGAATAAAAGAGGACAAAATATGAGGTTCAAACGGTTGCGATCTTTGTACAATGGCTGATTTTCTCGTTCATATATATATATATATATATATATATATATATATATATATATATATATATATATATATATATATATATATATATATATAACTTAAGGAACGGAAAGAGATGTTGTTGTTCTTTATTTAACGCCGATTATGTGACATGCTATTTTTAAAGGATTAAACGTGATGTAATAAAATAAAAACCCTTACATTTTCTATACACATGTACATTTTACTAAAGCTTTGTACTGGTATATAGTAAGATCTACAGGAACATACGGGTGACGTTTTTTAATATTTAGATATGTTGTATATGAAGCTATTCGTAGCATGATATATATTTTTGTAACATGTTTTCTTTAATGAGTTTACATGGCTTGCATTTTGTGGAGACATTGTTGACTGATGTTTAATATAGTAATCAATTTGGCGTTGGTTTGTGTTTGCGTCTTTACTTCAGTCAATACCGCAATGTTAAGATAGAGCGTCTCGACAAGAAAAGATTTTCTTGTTGATTTGTGTTTTTTGCGATGTACAAAAGTCCTATCATTTTCTATGTAGACAAGTTTTCTCTTAACTTTTATATGACGTACTATCCATGTGGTTTAACTTTTGGTATATTTTATTTCATAAGAAATGTCCTAATGTCAAAACGCAATGAAAAGTTAATAATTTTGTTTTGCTTTATAAATTTAAATGTACTCAGATATTATAAAACCATGAGAATATTTGTTTGGGCACTTTTAATTGCCTGTAATCTTTTTGAATGTATGCATGTATATATATATGTATGTATGTATGTATGTATGTATGTATGTATGTATGCATGCATGCATGTATGTATGTATGTATGTATATATGTATGTATGTATGTATGCATGCATGCATGCATGTATGTATGTATGTATGTATGTATGTATGTATGTATGCATGCATGTATGTATGTTACATGTAATAATTCGATGTTTTAATATATTAACGAGTATTTTCATGGTAAAAATATTATATATAACATGACGTAATAGGTCATTTTCTTATAGTTCATTTTACATATCATGAATTGAAATTTAGAAAGATTTCATTACTGTCGTGAAGGACTGGTTCAGTTTGTTTTTTTTTTGTTGCATTACATTTTCAGGAAAATAACTTTCAATTAACCCTTTAATTTGCTGGTGTCTCTAATATTCAGGAATATATGTTGTATTATAGTAATATTTTGTTGTCTGTGCAGTGTTCTGCAAGCTTGGAACCCATTGTATGTTGCATATGAACGTGAGAAGTGTCGATGATGTTTTTACTTTTTCAATATAGTTAAACGTATGCGGTGATATGGAAATGTATTGGGAATTTTGTTGTTTTTATATAACGGCCTGTTTAATACGAAATGGATGTCATTATGACCTCTATCGTTTGTAATTATTGTCCATTATTCAACACACTTGTTTTATTGTTATTAATGTCGTGTTATATTAACATAATGGTTTCCTTTTCTCCTAAAGCTGATGATAGAATATCTTTCAAAGCGAGGTTGAAAACCAAAATCATATGTGGCTCCGGATGTCCGAAAACACATGATATGAATGTTTATTGGTTTGTTTCCTTTGACAGTTTTAAGAAGTTAATTCTTAAATTTAGAGTATAAGATGAAGTTGCACGTTTTCAAACCATTTTTACATTATTGTTGTAATTCCATTAAACTTTTAAAATCTGGGCCAAAATCTTTGTGGTGTTTCTGTATATATATATATATATATATATATATATATATATATATATATATATATATATATATATATATATATATATATATATATCTGCAATGTTCCAGGTCATTCTAGAATTTCCAATTTCAAATTGATACTCAAGCAAACAGGTTTTAATCATCCCACGCATCCGAATTTCTTGTCTAAAGATCCATACTGTTTGTATCAAAGTCATTTGGTAGGTGTTAACTAATCTCATTAGTCTGCATTCCTTAATTTGAAGAGGCGATTTAAATAGCCATTGTCTCATCTTCTGTTTACCTTCAATGATTAAAGTCAACATAATCCGACACAATAACATCAATAATATTTGCAGAGCACTCACCCCCACTCCCTTCATAATGCGTGTCGTTGATTTAAAACTGGATAAAGGTCATCAGACCCTATTCAGGCCTATGAAACCTCAGTAGACAGGTACTTCAAATTTAGTCCTGTTTACATACAGTAATAAAGACACCTTTCTTACATCCAAACATGCTTTCCTTGGTAAAAAGAAAGAAGTCCTAAAAACTAGGTCGGAACTCGATCAAATCTTTAAATCCCTATCTGGGAATATACATATCCAATTAGGTCTTGTTGTACATATGTACATACATATAATTGTTACAGTACGGTGTTACAGAAGGTACATGGACGATGGACAGACAACATGAACCCAATATATGTTAAAGATCGCGACTGCTGTTACGACTCTATGGTGTGTGTATGTGTATGCGGGTGCGTGTGCGTGCGTGCGTATGTGTGTGTTTGTTTGTGTGATTTGGACTTTTAACGTAGCGTTAACAATGTTTCAGTCACATACGATGTCTGCAGCATAGCAGTTTATAGTGATGTTTAACACTGGGGAATCATGCCACAGACATATAGCACCATGCCCCACCAAGTCACACTATCCCGACACCAGGCCAACCAGTCCTAACACTAACCCCTTAATGCTGAGCGCCTAGCGAGGCAGCTGTTAGTATAAGTTTTTGGTATACCTCGGCCGGTGTTCGAACCCGCGACGTACCGCATCTGAGGCGGAAGCTCTAACCACTAGGCCACCAGAGATGTACGACTCTAGGATCTTAAATTAAGTAACATTAAAACCAAAACTAACAAATTTAGTAACATTAAACACATAATTTATTTTCAACGAATGCAAAATTAAAATTTAAAAAGGAAAGTATATTATTTGGAATAAAATCCCAAATAATCACAAACATTCTATCACACGTTCAAAAGTTCAGAATTAATTCCAGATTTGAATGTGCTGATGTGGCAATAGTCTTAATATAATCCAGAATGTTCTTCAATGAATGCACCAAAATATAATGAATTTAGACCAAACTGTCAACGAGTACTTTGTAATTTCAAACAATAACTTGTAAAAACTAATTTCTGTCAAATTATAACTGAAAATAACTAAACATTTTTGAACAAAGACTAGTGTTAAAAAAGAAATGAAATAATACTGATTCCTTCAAACCTATATACAGATTGTCACTCGACGTACGTAACAAAAAATTGCACTGCAAATGGATCGTTTTAAATGGGATTTTCCATCAAATTTGTTAACAAAGTCAGGTTTGTTTACTGAAATGTTTGTAAATGGCATAAAATACACCATGTAAACCGTGTTTTGTTTTCTTCCAAGGGAAAAATCAATGTCCTAAACTTAAATCTAAGTACGTGTGATGCGTACAAAATAAAAACATTATCTTAAAATAAAATATACAATTATATACAAAAATATATATGTAATATGCTATTTACAAATGATTATTACAATCAAAACTCATGGCCACAACGTAAAAACACAATACGTATATACATAATACTGCAATGGAAAGGAAAGACGATTTCAACAGGGCTCAATTTAAATGTAGCTGCTGTTAGGGAAAATTGTTCCTGATCCTAACTGGAATGAATGTTTGGCCTTTGTAACTATCCAAACTGAAGTTGCCAGTTATATATATCAATACTAACTGTTGTGAGTTTGATTGACCCACATTACCAAACATCATAAGCTGATGAATATATATTTTGATATAAATAAAAAACATGCTTCGACAACTTAACTGATCACAGCTTACGTACAATATAGTATGCGTACTCTTTCCATCTCCACCAGCCAATTTCACAAATTCAGCCTAAAATGTTTTACCAGCAGACGTCAATATATCACGTACCGCAACCCGCTGTACTGCATATGAAGAAAATTGCCTGGATCGAACGGAGTTAGCAGGAGAAAATAGGACGAGGAGTTAATGAATATAGAATAAGCAGCAATCCGATATTGAATCAAGGATTTTTTTATATATACAATTATCACTCCACCAGCAATATCATGCCACCACCACATATAATGCCAGAACTGAATTAAAATCATTTGTTACACTCATCCACGCACACAAAGACACATATAACGTTAACGTTAACCTAACCGTTATATAATGATAATTTGTGAGATGCAGTTCTCAAAATGTATGAAGAATTTCCTTACTCATAAAGAAAATCCACTATATTGACTCTTCACATTTAAACGCCATCATGAACACTGTAAAGACACCATTGATAGGCTTACACATTCCCTTTGATCTACTTTCTATGTATCCCATGACAAACATAAAAGTATGACCTACTTTCTATGTAGCCCATGACAAACATACAAGTAACTAAATGACCGAAACTAATCTGAGATAATAAACGAATCCCTTCTATAAGGAGCATTTTCCGCTGCTAATACGATTTATTGAACAATACAAAGATTCATACAGTATACGTTATCATACGGGACTTCACGGTCAATGCTACATCTGCTTGTATATTTGTATAGACGAATCAAAACATCGGACGACACAATATAAAATGATAGGCAACTGGGGAAAAGAGTGCAAAGATCTGATTAGTCGATGTGTCTCCCACCGTCCGCCTCAGCTGGCGGTTTTAAACTGTATGGTGAAGAGACATTATGTTGTCAATAACCATTAGCTTATTTAATATGATTGTAATGTGGAATGATCTGAATGTCATCGTAACGATTACACCAAAGTCAATGTCTTTATTTAAATCTTATATTGTGTATTTCCTTCACGTGACCATCTTTATAGAACGAATGTATTACAACACTACGGAAATAAGTATTGCCCAGTAAACTATTTTAGGATAATATACCAAAGAGACTATTTACTGATAAGGTTGATTGATTCATTAACAATTTGCTTTCTCATCTCATTTCCATCTTCATTTTCTAAATTATTAAGAATTCTAACAAAATTAGTCATTGCATACTCTAAACGATTTGAATAGCAGAAGGTGAGTTGCTATCAACATTCGATCTATTTTCAATCATTTCTTTGTATCAAAAACATTCTAAACAACAATCATAATAAATGCTGAACGAATGATATAATGATGATATATTTCTAGCTCTCTCAGAGAATAAAGTGAAAAGAATATTACAATCACTAACTGAGGCAGTAGATTATTAAATCGAATAGGTAGATCCACTTAAAAAAACTACGAAAAACAATGTTCTAGTGTGAATGAGAGGCGATTCGAAGTTAATGGTTGCTACATGAATGAAGGGGCTGTCTCTCTCTTGCAATGGAACTATTATCTAACGCATGAAATGGTAAGAGAAACAGGGCCTGAGAGACGCATCGAAAACAAGTAATGATGCTTATGGATGAAATGAACCGTCTTTCATTATTCGTTTGATCTCAATCAGAACGAAAACACCGTAAGCTGTCATTGTTAGACCGTCTTGAATAAATAACATGCCATTAACTTTATACACATGTATTGCTTCCTTAATAAGGATCAGCTATCGTTGTATGCTTATTTATATATTATCTGTTTATCGTGGGTATATGTGGAGCTTTAGATACTTTTGAACGAGACTGTTGCAAATTATACACTCTTTCCTCCTTTAATTATATTTCACGACATATATACAAGGAAATACAGATTAAGATGTACGCGACACGCAATCTAATTTAGTTTTAAAATAATTTATATTTGGAACTCAGTATTCATGTAACATGACACAATGAACTAAATTGTTTTGCTGTTCGTTATTTTTCATCGCTAATGTGACTTTTGAGTAAGGTTTGCGTATATTATAAAATAATAACCATTGCCGTTCTTTCCTAACTACACAAATTTTACTATTGTTTTCGTTTTGTCACTAGGATGGAATGCAATACTGGTGATTAAGTATTAGGGGAGTTTGTGTATCAAGTTAACTGTAAAATGGCATATTTACTTTTGTTGTTTTCAATTCAACGAGCTTTATAATGCATGGTTATATCGAGCCTGAGATAATATAAGCTTGACATACTTATCACGTTGGTCCATATACGTATTCGGTCGTACATACGATTACGCGCCAGACTGAAGCATGTTTTCAACAAATTTTAATGTTAAAACATTTTGACGTCTAGCTAAAGGAAAGACAGTCTGAAAAGCCTCTTTTTCAATATGACACATTTAAATACTACAATATTCTATGAAAAGTTTAATTTCATGGTGTCAGTGTACTATTCTGTTTCCTATTATTAACCTATTTGAAATATTGAGGTAATGTGAACATTAATTGGGAACATACTCTTGCATAATTTAAGGTGTCTTGAATGTGAAGTGTCTCTAATTATGAACTTCATAGATTTGTTGTTGGTTTTATGGGTATAATGACATATTTCAGCATGATAGGTTAAATATGACCTTGTCAAAGGTCATCATAACCTGTTCCGATAGTTTAAACCCCAGAAGTCATATAAAGTTTTACAAAGACAACGGTTTGTCAGTTTTATTTGTTTATCTTGTCCATGTTTTGTATTTGCCTTTGGAAAATACTCATTAAGAGTCGAAAGCGCCTAGGCTAGCTAGATACTAGCTTTGCACTGTTCGTAGTCAGTTTATTACAGATAGATAGATAGGTAGGTAGATAGATAAATAGTTAGATATAAAGATAGATAGATAGATAGATAGATAGATAGATAGATAGTTATATAGATAGATAGAACGATAGATAACTTCACATGAACTCAGTCAAAATATAAATTTTTGATGAGTCCACGTCATTCCACCTCTTTATGGTTGTCTTGAGAACGGATGACAAGACCGACGAAGAAATGGTCTTCAGTGGAACACTAATCGACAGAGTTTTGGACTCACTCAATCCGAACAAGTATTACACAATGAATTTATCGGGTGTTTTGCGTCAATCAATGGGAACGTTGGAGGATATGTGGTGTTGCTTACTCAGGATGAATAAAAGAGCATTTATACCATCAACATTGTAAAAGCGATTTACAGCTAAAGCACAACACACACTGCTGAGTTAAAGACCAATCTGTTGTGTTTGAATTCGCAAGCAGTATATTCATATAGATGGCCAAACAGTATCACGGTACCAATTGTTTTTCCATTTACCACAATGCTAATGCTTTGAGAAATACATATACTTTCTATCCAACCTCATCATGCATGTCACACAGTCATAGAGAACAATGCTAGATTATCAATTTGACAAGGACAAATCCAGGTACTCCATTGCATTTAAGAGAGATAACTCTGCTGGAACAAGACATGGGTGAGAGTTATCTAGTCACAACAGACATAGTTTCAGCCATGTCTACCACATTTAAAACAAAAATCATAAAAATATGATCTAGATATGAATTAACATAATCTCACATGTTGCCAAGAGGCACAACTTTTTTTATAAGCCTAACAGAAAATACAACTCATACATAATCCACCAATTACAGCTAGTGTTTTTCTTTATTTCTGAATGCAATGTTCCCTAAACTTTCAGCTCCACCCACCTGGACTTGCGTAATTGGAACAGTTATACCTAAAGAAAACCTTACAGTTTCCAATAATCGGTGAAATAGTTCAGGACCGGATAAGTAACAAATGTACTTAGTCTCACTCGTGAAAAACAATTTTTTGAAGTACTATGCTATGTCTTATATGAATGTGTATAGAAATGTCATTGAGCTGTTTGAACTCTTGTTTTCATACTTTTGCTTCACTAGCAAAATCACCTTTTGAAATAAAATGAATTCTTTTAACTATGCGTTGTGTCTAATTCATATCAGCTCTTTTTGAACTTCACATGGGTGATATGGAATAAATCACATTATATCATATTATGTAATAACTAGGTCAAAGGTCAATGTACCAAATAGTATTTACCTTTCCTACTTCAAAAAGTGCAATTCACCTAAAAGAAAGGATTTTATATTTGTTTCGTGGATGCAGAACTTAACATTAGAGACTGATGGACATGACCCAATCTTATTATAAAGTATAAGCTTTGAACACTTTACACTGTCTGCAGATACATGAGGTCCCTAATCCCCAGTCCTCACGCAAAGGTCTACCTACCTATCTTCTTTTAACACAAATAGAAAGCTTACCCCCTTTGTGTTGTGAATAAAATTGATTCAGTAAGCCAATCAGTCACCAAATTTAGTAGATCACAGCTTCTAAGTGGTTAGGTTGGATTGGGGGTAAAATATGGGGAATAAAATACAGAAAAATGCCAAATCTAAACAATAAGTACAGCGCGTCAAATAGAGTTAAAAACAGGAAAGTGTGTATGTAAAAGGGAGATATAGCTGATGATAAAGGAATTAAAGGAGACAAAAGCAGCAATTAGAAAAATTAGAAGTGAAAGTTTGATGACCTTACCTTGGACAATATATGGAGGCAGTGCCCCATAGATCAAAGGACAGCGCGAACGCCCCTGTACTAAAACATCCTTTACAGGCACCAACATTTCAGATGAAGTGGTGTTCATTCCGATCTAATATAAAAGGGTGAATAATGTAGATAATATAGATGCATACGATTTATCTTTCTCATACATAAGAAATAAATAATAATATGCAAAAAAAAATACCTAAACCAAACAAAACATGCTTTATCAGATTTGTTAACTTGTAAACTTTACTGTAAGAAATTATTAAGTTGCTTCTACTTTTATTTGCATCAAGACTGAGGGCTAATACAATACTTCACAAATCTTCTCTTTATTTTCATGACCAATCACTGAAAATGTGAGTTTTTATTTCTTGAAATGTTATGTCTGGTGTAAGAGAGATAATTGAATAGTATACATAGGGTGTGATATTTTTAATTACTCCAAAATATTATACATGTAATATAGATAAGTTCATGAAAACATGTATTAACTTCAATGCAATTAAATTATCCAAAAATACATTACTGATAAAGTGAGAACCTAACATTCAGGCTTCTGTATGTAGCGGAGACCTCAAGATTGATGTAATTATGCTTTGTGATATGATGTGACTTTATTGTATCACATATTTACTGTTTTCTACAGTGCCGTAGATATGGTCCCATGAAAGGTTCTTGCGATGGGATGGAAAGTTTGAAAAACAGTGTGGACTTGAATAGAAGGAATGGGTCATCTGTGACTAATATGGTTATCAGGAATGTTAACCTAATATGGAAATTCCACAAGAACAGCTGGACAGAGATAAATAGAATTAATTGAAAGTCAATAGTAAGTTATAATTGGGCTTATAAAAGTGTCAATGGGAAATGGTGACTTAAAGAAACTGCTCTTGTCTGTTGGCATTCCCTGCTTCTTCAACAAAAGGGAATGCAGAAGAACTCTAAATAAACTGCATGAACAATTTCAAGGCAGGAAAGTGTACAAAAAATTGACAATTAGAGAAGGACAATTAAAATCAAAGTGGGAAGGAATACCATATCTTTAATAAATTGCCTAACATTATTCATGCCAGAACATCCTACATGGTACAAGTGATCTATCTACAGGTGTACTTTGAATGTTCTCTATCCTGGTTTATGGCATGCCTTACAAGGAACAAGATAGTTGTTTCGTACACATGATTTTTCATTTTTTGCATGTAAAATATTCAATATTTGGCCAAAGGAACTATATTATGTTTACATAGCTTATTTTGTTGCATGTATTCCAGTCTAGAAGCAGACAACACAGACATAAAGGCATCAGGCAACACAAGTCTATATCTGTCATAGCTATAGTTATCAAAAGTCCCCATCCAAAGCCAACTTGTGCTATTTTCTGAAGATTTCATACATGTTATTCTTAAAAGACTTTTAATATTTTACCAGAACTGTTCAGCATCCATTTGTTTTCCTACATCACAACTAGTACAGTTCATAATTGCCGCCCACATGTATCCGTTTCTATGGATACAATGTGAGCCTGTTCTTCCCTTTAGGTATCACGGTACCAATTGTTTTTCCATATACCTCAATACTAATGTTTTGTGAAATAAATATACTTTCTGTCCTACATCAGCATGCATGTCACACACTGTCATAGAGACCAATGCTAGATTGTCAATTTGACAAGGACAAAACCAGGTACTCCATTGCATTTAAGAGAGATAACTCTGCTGGAACTAGACAGGGGTAAGAGTTATCTCGTCACAACAGACTGAGTTTCAGCCATGTATACCATATTTTAAAAAAATAGTAAAAAATACAAAATATGATCTAGATATGAACTAACATAATCTCACATGTTGCCAAGAGGCGCAACGTTTTTTTTTAAGCCTAACAGAAAGTACAACTCTTACTTAATGCACCAATCACAGCTATCATTTTTCTTTATTTCTGAATGCAATGTTCCCTACACTTTAAGCTCCACCCACATGGACTTGCGCAATTGGTACCGTTATACCTGCTGCTACGATTACGCACTCGATAATATCTTATGCTCCTAAGAATCTATTGGATTTGGATTTCTGAAGATGTTCTGTCATCGCATGAGTTTTGACAGCTCATCCTACTGCACAACCTTAGCCAGTATAAGACATTTAAAAGAACAAGAAAGAACAGTCAGTGAGATTTATATGTGGATAAGAACATTCTTTTGTACAAGAATGGTGAAGAGAGTGAAGGTACCTGAAAAGTCTGAACCCGCGAGTCTGATACATAGTTCTTGATGAACTGAAGCATATATGATCGTTGAAGGAAGCATATTTCATCACTCACAAGAGACATTCCATGAAAGCAACTACTACTACTACTAAATAAGCTAGCAGCAGGAACAGCAGCAGTGTGACTCTGATGAGAGAAAGTTGAAGTAATCGTTTCTAATCAAAAGCTACTATTTATGGTCACTAATATCACTCAGCAAAAGGTGATTCCTAATCATATCTAAACTGAAAACCAAACCCCACAAAAGAAAGGGAGTGTGTCTTCTTCTTCTTCTTCTTCTTTGTCTTCTTACTACTACTACTACTATTACTACTTCTACTATAAATAATAATAATAATAATAATAATAATAATAATAATAATAATAATAATACATGTCAATCACTTCTCTTTTTTTCTTTGAAAGAGTATTCTTCTCTTTTTCTATTTCTAGAATCTTCTATTTCTCCTTTTCCTCCTTCATCTCTTTCGCTGTCCTTGCTCTTGATACGCATAACACTTGTGGCTTTTGCTTCTGGGCCTCGGTTTTCAGTTCTTACAATAACTAATTTCTTTTTATGCGTTATTAACATTGTATTTCCCAATGACCTTCATCTTGACAGAGATTAAAAGAAACTTCACTTTTATATCGAGATTAGTTCTGAGTTCCAACATAGGTTTTGTTTAACTTTTTGTCATATTGAATAACATGCTCTGGATCTCTGAGCAGATGCGTGATTTTTATTGCGCCTCAATCTTCACGTGTCTAAAGTATAACAAGAGTTCAATGATATCATCGTTTTGCTCTGATCTCCAACTGGTCTGAGTAAAGAGAGAATATAAGTTAGGAAAAGGGAGATGCACTAGTTAATATAAAGTAAGGTTACGGTATTAGTACAAGTATTCATCTAGCCATAACACCTTCCCCCATCCACAAAGTACAATGCCAAAACTGAAATCCTAAACCATTCGTTACACAGTATTCAGGCAGGCACACGCAGACGTACATAACTTTAATTGACTGTTTGATGACGATTATGTGTGAAATATTGTTTTGGACAAGGACATATACAAAATACAGATTTGCAAAGCATACAATCATTCAAACATTACAAACAAACAATACAAATTAAATATAAATAACAAATGACAAAAATCTTACTAACATTTTATATATTTTCAGTTGATAACGGTCAGGATGATTCGCCGGGGCGAGGTGAATTTGGTTTTAAGCATCGGGAAATGCCACGAGTTGAAATGACGCTGAGACAACTATTGTAACTGTTCAAATAGGTTTCGTAAGACGAAACAATGCAGAAATCGGTTCATTCAGAAAGCGCAGAAATCTGAGGAATTACTCAGATCTCGATGGGTGTGAATTAAATAAGTGCCGTTAGACAAATCTAATTTTGCCTGACTAAGCTAAATAAGGGGTAGGTTTCCCGGCTGAAATTTCATGTTTTATAAATGTTATTCATCCCGAAATCAGCCAGTCTAGCTCGGACCGTGATTCATGGAAAATACCATGTATTTTGTCTAGTTAAATAAAAGTCCAAGGGACGAGTCTTGGAAGTCTTCAAAGATGATTCTGAAAAATGGGAAAAATAGAACAAGGGAAAGAGTAGACGGGAGCCATGTTGTAGCTGAGACCACTACGAAGCTGGATGCAAGAAAGAGAACATTGTGGGCCGCATCACATGAGGAGTCAGAGTGATAAATCAACCCCAACCAACTAACGGTGTTGAATCTGGAGTGACCCGCAAACAGTCATATGTGTGTAAGCGGAACTGTCAATTGCATTTTGTAGAAACGTTTTGGTTATTATTTAAGTATACGCCAAATAGTCTGAATAATACAGAATCTTGATATTAGTTCAAAACATCGTTCGGTTCCATTAAAACAAGATCATATCGACGTTTCATCACATTATGAGCGTTGTAGTATCTTCCTCAAAATGAGATACCCGGCCATTTTTCATATGTGCAGGAATTATTCCTATGTTGAACAGGGGTATCCGTTTGTCAACATCACCCATGTAAACATAAGAAGCTAACACTATGATACGTCGGATTATCTTGGGCGACGTTAACATATTGTCCCAGATATTCGGCAGGCTGTAATGTGCGCACGGATGTAGATCGAGTCTTTAACCCCCCGCTCAAACAGGTTTGTTCTCGATCTAAGGATTTCACTGAGTTCCAACTTACAGTATGGCCAGGACAAACATTGTAGATGTGCCTTGATACTTCAAACGAGCTTGAACTTGGCGTTCTATGTTCATTAAATCTCGCTTTCATGTACTTTCCGTTTGCCCAAAATAGACGTGATGGCACTGACTTTCACCCTGTACGTCACACTGATTGTGATAGATAGGTCCACCAATATCTCTCTTAACAAACTTATCCTTTGGGTGAACTAGCATCTGTCCTAGTGTCAGGTACGGTGTAAAACACACATTAATTGTGTCGTTGAAAAACGCGCTTCAGGAATTCGGAAGTCTCTTTTACATATGGTAGAATGATGTTACCTTTCGAATATATTCTCCCAGTTAGTCTACGCTTCCACGTAGTGTCATTGGGACTAGGGCTGAGCTTGTTGGAAACCGTCATAAGACGATTAATCGCCGATTCCGGATAATGAGACCTCTTGAGGGCAGCATTGACACGATCTAGTTCTTGTCTTAAATCGTTTGGGTCAGATATAACGACGTTCGCTGTTTGACACAATTTTCAGACCACCCTGAATTTCTGATCTAATGTATTGTACGAGTCAAAATCAAGCTACTGGTCGGTACGCGCCGGTTTACGATAAACTATTTGCGTATGTGATTGAACACAGTTAGGTATACAGCAAACTATACGATTCTATCTCTCTCCATTCTCTCTTGAATCAGTTTGTGCGCTACGTCTGAATGTTGTTGTTATGAAAGTAATCACTAACGGAATTTATCGACTGTGTCACATCCTTACTTTTGAAGCAATCCCGAAAAAGACCATAATTACTAGCGACTTAATTGACTTAATTGGCACCTCTTAATTCTTATTTGAATATCGTTTAAACCTAATATTTTGATTATTTCAAAGAACGGTGCATGTCAGGTAGCTTTTTTAAAATCAAACTAGCTCCATTCTTATAAACATTAGTTAGATTTGTCGGCATTGTGGCTTTAAAGTGATATATTTTATATAAGTGGGCTCTTATTTTTATACCCCATATCTTTCTCATATCACTATTTATTCGATCCATTAATTACATACATTTTGTTATCCACTTGCTCCAGGCAATATCACCGTGGTCCGTCATCCTCTAGATAACGTTAACCACCACCACTACCGAGTCACAACGTTGGTGCTTGTCCGTCGATTTAAGACAATTTATTTAAGTGAAAAATTTGAGCAAGTATAAAATAAAATGTGATCTCTCCAACATTAATAATTTCTTAGCGTTCGTGAAGAAAATATCGATTCGAGTGAGATTCACCCTTGACTGTGCATTTTATATGATAAGTGCATGGAATTTTCTTGCCATTTCTTTTATGTTGTCATAATAGGATTGTAAGAAATTAAAGCACGGACCTAAGATATTATTCGCTGCCTTTGGGGAAAAAGGGGTCGCATTCTGAATTTGCGGACTAGGGGAATTACCATAGCATTCTCCTGGGAGAAGAGCTAATTAGGTATCACTGGTCAACAGTGAAATCATTACTGACTTGAAAAGGCCCTAATCTGTAGTATTTTGGTGTGCCGAACACGAATATAACCGTGAAAAATTTGTATTGGCTCTCGTTTTGAAGATATTCATATACCTCATTTTCTATGTTTCACTGTGTAAATTTCTCCAGTAGGACTGCAGCAACATCCGGAATAATGATGTAACATTGCATAATACCATCATGCTCACATCATCCACAGTTGATTGCATCATTTTCTGATGCAATGCAATACTAATGCCATGCGGCTGCTGAAGTAAGTTGACGTCAGCAGTGTACTATACATGTGTAGGCCTATTATACTAATGCCAGGCGGCTGCTGAAGCTGACGTAAGCAGTGTACTATATAAAGCCCAATCAGATAGGTTCAGCATTTAAAATATTTTAGACGTTGTGCGAGACAGTTCAAGCTACTGTTACATAAAACTTATTATTTTATCCATTTACGTACAATAAAGAACAGTAATGCCTCGAAAGTGTGTTAATACCGCGGACAATTTTTGCTATATTTCTGGGGAAGTGACATTTGCCAACCAGAAGAAAAGTATCAATTCTCAAGTGAAGAAGGCATATCATCTTTACTTCGGATGCAAGGTTGGTGACCAAGACAAGCCTTGGGCTCCGCATATATGCTGTGCTACATGTACAACACAGCTATCACAGTGGTTGAATTGCAAAAGGTCATCAATGCCGTTTGCAGTCCCAATGGTGTGGAGAGAGCCAAGCAACCACCTAAATGACTGTTACTTCTGCTTGGTTCCTCCTCTTTCCGGCGGAATAACGAAGTGAAAGAAGTCGAGAATAGTCTACCCAAACATTCCGTCTGCATTGAGACCAGTTCCACATGGTGAGGGACTTCCTATTCCAGAACCTCCAGCAGAATATTCTCTTGATTCATCTGACGAAGACAAAGGTGAGTCGACCTGTTCTTCTCCTGGTCCATCAGCATGCAGTGATCCAGATTTTCACTGTGGTGCATCATCAACCCCACACAGAATAACACAGGAAGAACTAAATGACCTGATTCGTGATTTGGACTTATCAAAGAACAAGGCAGAATTGCTAGGATCAAGACTCCAACAATGGAATCTTCTAGAAGAAGATGTCACAATTACTGCATATCGAAAGCGCCACCAGCAATTGGAGCCTTTCTTCAGAAAGGAAAGTAATCTGATATTCTGTTCCGATATTGAGGGCCTCATGAATGCTTTAAAAATCACTCATGACCCACAAGAATGGATACTATTTGTGGACTCTTCGAAACTGAGTCTCAAGGCTGTGCTTTTGCACAATGGAAACATTCTTCCATCTATTCCAGTAGCGTATGCTGTCCACATGAAAGAGACATACGATAACTTAAGGCAGCTACTGAATTCCATTGAGTATAACAAGTACAGCTGGCACCTCTGTGGTGATTTGAAGGTAGTTGCCCTTTTAATGGGACTGCAGCAAGGATATACAAAATACATGTGTTTCTTATGCGAGTTGGATAGCCGAGCAAGGGAAATGCACTACATGAGGAAGGAATGGACTCACAGGCAGAATGTAGCCATTGGAGAGAAGAATATCCAACACCCAGCTCTGGTTGAGGCTCAGAAAATCTTGCTACCACCCCTTCACATCAAACTAGGTTTGATGAAGAACTTCGTGAAAGCCATTGACCGGACTTTGCCAGCATTCCGATACCTGCATGAAAAATTCCCTCGACTCAGCGAAGCAAAGATTAAAGAGGGAGTTTTTGTGGGTCCTCAGATTCGAGAGCTTTTCAAAGATGACCGGTTCAACAACTTGCTGGAAGGTGACGCGAAACAAGCATGGAATGCTTTTCGCCTAGTTTCTACAAACTTCCTCGGAAATGTTAGGGCAGAAAACTATAAGGAACTAGTAGAAGACATGTTGATGAAGTATAAGAAACTTGGCTGCAATATGTCTCTAAAGATTCACTTCCTTCATTCCCATTTGGATTTCTTTCCTAGCAACTGTGGTATTGTTAGTGATGAACACAGCGAACGTTTTCATCAAGATATCGCAACAATGGAACAAAGATACCAGGGAAAATGGTCCACTACAATGCTGGCTGACTACTGCTGGACACTCCTCAGAGATGCTCCCGAACAGCTGTACAAGAGACAGGCGAAGAAATCTAAGATGTAGTCAATGACTTGATTTTTTATAGGTAGGCTATTACAGTTGACCTTTTACTATTGGAATGCATTTCGTTATGTAAACATTAATTTCTTGCAGATTACAAAAAAACTAGAGCCAATTTTGCAATTTGACTGTCATATTCGTGTTCAGCACATAAAAATTGATAAGAATTGACTAATTTTATTTCAGTAACATGACTTTTGTAAAAATTTGTTGTCCAGTGTATCTCGTGTGATAGTAATTACACCTTGTTTTGGTGTGCAAGCGTTAAGCTGAATTTGGGAAGAAAGTCAGGCTGTGTACTGCCCGTTTATAGTAAGACCAGAGCGTAGATTGAGAACTTAGCTTTTGTGAGCCCGTACAAGTAGACCAGGATGGATACTGACAAATAACTAGTTTGGGAATTTAAGTCGATTGGGAAGAACAAGTTAGGAGACGAAGTGGCCCATTTAGCTGAATTCGTGGAGCCAAGTCTTAGAAAACACAAGGAACAAGAAGTGTCCTAGCGAGAGATAGAAAGAGAAAAGCAAGCAGCAGAGCGAGAAAAAAGAAAGGAGAAAGAGCTCAATTTAGCCAGATTTCAAAATGGGAACAGAGCTTGGGAGCGCGAAAATACGCTTTTAGCAATGTTGAGACTTCGGATTAGACACGACTGATTTCAGCAACACTTTTGTCACATCAAAACCTATGAATTCACGGGGTTTATCTATTCCTAATAGCATTGCTGATTTTATATAGCCTCGTGATATAGACCTTTCTAGAAACCCTTTTTGCACTCAATACTAATCTCCTTTTTCTTTTCTTTATTAAAATCGGTTTTTTTTAATTTTATTTTTGAGGTGTCTTTTTTTCTTTTACTCATTTCACATTTCAGTGAACTTTGTTTTCAGTTTGGTATAATTTTACAAATTTTCTTTCTGATGTTAATAAGTTTCCTTCTCTACACTTTACGCCATATCCTGTTTGACTAGGCGGTAAATACAGGACAGAGACTCACATGTATCTGCTCTTCTTTCATCATAGGATGTATATTGAGATCCAGAGGCGTAGCTATGATATTTTGCGCCCGGGGACGAACTATATAATTGGCGCCCCATCCCCCTCCCCGTTTAATCACATTTTTGAATATTACCCTTGTTTACTTATTATAATGTAACGTTGCAAGCCTCATTTTGGCGCCCCTGTATCTTGGTGCCCGGGGACATATGTACCCCCTTGCCCCCCCCCCCCCCCCCCCAGCTACGCCTCTATTGAGATCCATCTCCACGCCTGCAGGAAATAACTTTCAAATTAGTTTTCACTTCCTCAATCATTCTCGTAAACTATTTGAAAACTAAATTTTCTATCACCTGAAACTCATATTGCGCTAACTCATATTGCGTTAACTTGCACGTTTTCAATCAAATATGTGACGGTTGAACAAAGTAAAAATGAAAATGTAAACAAGACAAGGTTAGCAAAAAAAAATTTAAAAAAATAAAATAAAAATACAAGCCTGCTATGCACACTCGAAAATATGAACTTAGAGTCAAACTTGACAGGCAACTTGGACACGGTTAAGAAGAATTATTAAAAAAAAAGATCTGAACGTATAATGAACGAACATGAAGCGTCATTTTTGTCCAACAGTAGACTCTGCCTTACGATTCCTGGAACATGCTTATGTTAAAGTTACAGATGTGTAGAATAGATGAAGGATCAAACATGACCATAAAAGAACGCGTAAAACTGTTTATCATATTTTCTTTAGGCAGTTCACAATTAGCCATTTGACAACACACCAGTGCCTAGCACAAAAAATATACCAATAAATCAATAACAACGGAGCAGATGATTATTGTGTTTGTGTGTGCTTTTAAATAGTAAGCCAAACGACAGTTGCATTCAGTATGCAAGTTAAGTCTATAACTCTACATATTCGATAAAATTATAGCTTGCAATTCTCAGATGTACTGAATTAGCACATTCCATACTGTGCATGTAATCGTCCAGGATTGTCAAAGCTTTATGTATCCTTAATATTAGAAACATAGCCTTGCATAAAGTATATGTGCAATGTAATACTCTTGTCATGAGATAAATGATTAAAAATAACCTCCTTTAACCTCAGTTTCCCTCAATAACGACAGATCATACTAAGTGTGTTATACATTGCAATGGTATTAATTTTAGTCTACAAAACTAACAAGAGTGTAAACGATTTAGTAACAGAGATAGCAGACTATTTGTTCAAAGAAAAATGCAATGTAGCACTATATATATATGTGTGTGTGTGTGTGTGTGTGTGTGTGTGATCAATAAGCAAAGCAGTAAATGAAGGTAAAATCAAGCACGATGAGTTAATTTGGATCTTGAGGAGTAAATAAGAAGAAGTAATTCCCCTGTTAAAACTGAAAGTTACATGACAATGGACTGTCCTCCTGAGGGAAACAAATTCACAATCCTATTGATATAATAATTAATTCTCAATGGGTGTAGGCCAAATACCCGTTTGTTTGGTGGGTATCACACCATGTCCCTTATAAAGATAAATGTTTTTAAAAACGTTCCATGTAAGGAATTAATGCAGCAACATACAACAAAAAGGTCAAAACATTATCACGCATAGAAAAAAGAATAAGCCAGAACCGTTCTAATTCTGAAAGAGATTGCAGTCTTGCGATGTACATGAAAAAGTTAAGGATTGAATAGTTCCCGATACAAGTAACACTGAAATAATATATCTTGAATATCGAAAACACAGTTCAAAAGCTTTTTTCACTCTGAGGAACGACTTACGTAGAGTATATCGATATAGATATATCTACAAGATTTGTTGGTGTTTGTGGGCTTTTGAAACCCAGCTTTGGTACTTTTCCTTTGAACGATTTAAATGTGACTTAACAATCAAAACCAATCGTATCACAAATCATTTGTTCAAAAACATAGACGTTTCTAATATATTAATTGATGCAATGACGGCATGTTTTGTACAGAGGCGAACTCAAGATCAAATATGTAGGACTTCGGAATATAACACTTTAAAGATACAATGGCATTTAAAAGAATATTCAGGCAACAAGTTAACAGGTATTAAACTGAATGATAATGAATGAAATAGTTTACAAAAGTTCCGCAGTACAAAAAAATCAACATCAGAAAAGACTTTGCGGGAATATGAGTTCATTCGATCGAGATTCAGTTTATATGAACTCATTTCTTAACATATATGGGTATAGAAGAGTGACAAACAATCCAAACGTAGATGAAATACCTACCATTCAAAAATATTTACATCAAAATCTACAGAGGACAGGCAGTGAAAATATAATTTGGAGATTTTCATAAGGATTAAAAAATCTGACGCGCAGCTGAGAGAAGATAGAAAGAAGCAAGATTAAAGCGGCTGCAAAAACTCAGGAGAAAACGTGTTGAAATGTTTATCACTTTGCAATGCTGTGGCGCTACTGATAATAACATTTAAAGGTAACACTATCTTGTTATGAATTTAAAAACTGAAGAACGTTATTATCATAAAAAATGCTACATTGACTGAAACATTTTTAACAAAGGCTTTATAATATATGATGCGTCAAAATGCAATACCAGAGCAACAGATGATACAGCAATGCAAATAACTTAAAGCTTTGATTTCTTATCCATACTATTAAAAACACGTCAACATTAATTACACGTTCTTCGGATATTTATAGCCATTTTGAAAATATCATTATAGGATAGGGACAAAACTTATGGCAAAGGATCCTATATTTCCTGCACAATACTCGTTGCTAATCACATTCCATCACCGTTTTATATCTACATGAAATCAGTACACATAGCAATCGAGCCAATAGTGTACAGAATATTAATAGACGTTAATGAAATATATTATTGCTTGTTCAGTAAAGTTACAGAACACGTTAATGAACAATCAAGGACCAAAAAACCAAAAACGCTTTATCGCGTTCACAGATAAAGACGACAAACATTTCAACTCAAGCGATATATATGATATCGGTGAGACAACATTAATATCAAACTGTTCGTAATTATGACCAAATGATATGTATATACAGAGGTTGGGTACATATAAAATTGAATCTACATTACAACTATCCCAAATATATACGAGTGTTCACCGATAACGTGTCTGGATATGACAGCAATCTCCTCATCAAGACACATGTGAAACTGATCAAAACGTAGAGATAAAATCATTCCATACAACGATGCAATATGAATTTCTTATTGTAAGGATTTCTGTGATAAGATGACGAAATCGCCCCCCCCCCCATCCAAGCGTAAATACCAGTCAGATTTGTATAGATATTTATATTCATGGGCATTTTATAGTAAAGTTAACTAATATTCAGGTACTATAAACTGCTCATAAGTACTTGAACATTTTACACATATAAAATACAAACAAAAGAAGTACTTGCATGGATAGCCACTGGGGCCATAACAGAGATGATATGTTTTCCATAAAATAATGTGACCTTGACTGTTCGTTTTGCAAATAACCAGGTGTTGATCTAAACCCTGACCTTGATTCAAAATTAGTAGCAACCATGTAAATACGTTCTATTTTTATTTGAGAATGATTAGCTGTTGTCAAGGTCATGATAGGACTACGTATTTAATATCTAAACAATTTTTAAAAAAATTATTTCTTAGAGCAAAATGATTGGTTTTCTTCAAGGCCACACTGGGTGTACGTGATTTTAACAAGTACCCAATTTCTACGAGGTTCTGGAACCTGATCATGTGACCCCCTTGTTTACGATTTAGGAGACGATATAACCTCTGTTTTGGAGAGTTATTCTCAGTTGAAGCTGGGCCTTTACACTGGAAGTTGTATGCTGTGCTTTTTGGAGTTATTTCAAATTACTTGGATTGGAGTTATTTTAATTTATTTGGTTTCAAAAGGACTAATTTTTTTTTCCTGGAAAATACATGTGCTCATGTGAAATTGTTGAACAAGGACAGTTTTTATAAACATTTATTTGGATTTCCGAAACCGGAGTGATAATTCTTTTTGCTACAAGGAACTGTAGACTTCAACACTACAGTTTACAGCATACGTCATCGTCTTCCATCTTGGATTCTTTGCCGGGACTCGAACTTGAAATCAGTAGAATATTTTGTTATTAGGATTACTAAAATTATATTCTTGGTTTATTCTTGCAATATTTTTGGATTTGATTCTATAAAACCGTAATTTCATAATTGTTTCATATTACAGAACTCTTCAAGGGAAATAAATTATTGTACGTTATTATACGTTTCAAAGCTTGTAGTTTTCACTCTTTCTTGTGTTACTGTATATTCGAGCCTAACTACGTAACATAAGAAGATACATGTACAAGATCATGAAAATTGATTTCGCATCGCCATGAATATCAATATAAGCAATTGATAATTTTGTTGAAACAGCGTGTACTTCATCAGTTCAAATGATAAGGTAAACACGAGACACGATCTTTATAGAAAGAGGTTTAGGTCAACAGTTTGTCGTCCAACTTTTAAGCCCGTTTAGTATGGTTTAATGTGGTACTTTGAAAACGAATTAAAGAAACATAGACTAATCAGTCTTATTGGTGCGCAATCAAAACTCTGGAAGGACATAATAGATAACTGCTAAGTATAAACTGATATCCGTGAATTTTAGAACTAGATTTATTTCTCTTGAAATGTTGTTACATCTTTAATGATGTTGCAAGGTGTTGAATTTTCATTCATTTTTTTTTTTTACAGCTA
The DNA here is from genome assembly GCA_028554795.2 of Sinohyriopsis cumingii. Lineage (NCBI taxonomy): Eukaryota > Metazoa > Mollusca > Bivalvia > Unionida > Unionidae > Sinohyriopsis > Sinohyriopsis cumingii. Next base: position 36,319,975 of record CM068838.1, read on the forward strand.
ATGAGTAATTCGTCGATATTCTTCTTTACGTTGACCTTACGGAATTTGTTTTCTTACTGATATATCTCTGTTCGAATAAAAAGTCGGATATTTCGCAAAAAGCTACATTCATCGAATTAGGATATAACATGACAATTGCGATGGCCTAGTGGTTAGAGCATCCGCGTCGGATCTGAAGGTCGCAGGTTCGAACCCAGGCCGAGTCATACCAAAGACTTCTAAAATGGGTACTAACAGTTGCCTCGCTTGGCACTCAGCATTGCGAGGTTAGTGTTAGGACTGGTTGGCCTGGTCTCGCGATAATGTGACTGGGTGGGACATGATGCTACATGTCTGCGGCATGATCCCGCAGTGCTAGACATCAGTATAAACTGCCACACTGCAGACATCGTAACATTAGGAATGAAAAATTGTGAAAGCTACGTTAAAAATCCAAATCACACACACACACACACACACACACACACACGCAAACAGGATATAACATTAAAGGAAGACGCCAGTTCTGAGAGCTTTGAAAATAAAAAGGTTACTAATGTTAATGTAGTAAAGCCTAATCAACTGCTTTCATATTGTTAGTGGTATGTGTATTTACGATCACTGGAGCAGACCCAGAAAACATTAGGAGATGAGTTATAAAGGGCGTCTGTTTTTATTTTTAAAACTGTTGTTCAAAATATACACAAGTAAATAAGTGGATGACAAGTAAAGGATTTCATGACTTGTCTGCTAAACAGCCCACGGATTAGTAACTATTTCACCTACCCACCATTAGCTTGTGCAAAGCGGAATATAGACAAGAACTAGCTCTAAATCGGATGAGCAATGTATGATGGTTGTCCATTTCCTGGAGGAAATTTTCTCTAATTTGATGTCGGAATGCACGTCCGCATAAATATATAAAACATAACTATATGCTTTGAAATCGATTTGTAGGAAAAATAAAAAAAATATAAAAGTATGTTTTCGTGCACAATAATATACACAGTATTGTGAATTTAAAAAGCATTAAACTAAATTTAAAATTAAAATGTTATTAATGTTCACATACTCTTGTTTAAGCTAGTGCGCATATGACGTTTATAAACTTCATTACATATATGCACTGATCATTGGACCCTGATTTGAGTTGTCTAGAAAGATATATTTGCGTTGAAAATTAAAGACAAAGCTTAGAAGTAAAAAGAAGAAAACAGTTCTAGTTCTGCTGCTTCAGTCCTAACATTTTCTGTATATTCGCTATTATGTGCATCTTGCCTTGAACATGAGATCACAACAGAACCAGTCTGAGTATATATAATGTCTCAAGCTATGATATCGTATGACGTAAATGAGTAACTTTTCTTCTTATACGTTACCTCATAGACGTTCATGTGCAATACTGTAAAGTTCTGATACGTCATTTACTCGTGGTCAAATTAAACACCATAGGTATGCATTCAATTGCGTTAATCAAAAGAGAAAGTAAAATACATCTGAGTTTTTGGGACGCATCAAAAGCTATCCAGGTATCTCCTTACCGCAAATGAGCTTCTATAAGTGTAATATACAAACCAATATTGTTGAGGCACTTCACTTGAACTTTACGGTGGACATAGATACATTTTAGATAAAATATTTTTAACGTTTTGTTTTAGTTGTTTATTCTTTTATCATTTACAGCACAAAACCTTACACTACAATATAATAGAATGCAACACAATCAAAATATACCAATACAACGCCATGCAAAACAATACAAATACATTTACTATCTATATCGGGTAAGTTGGTCAAGAAATAATGCACTTGAAAGGTTAAAACAGAAACAAATGCCGTTATAGTTCGTTTTATTCCAAAAGGCATAATGTTGAAGATTCAAGTTTCAGGTGGCTTGTATAAATCGCCTCCATACAGGTATAAATAATATCATTAATACATTCGTACTGTCACACAGTTGGCATAACTTTCTTTTAAAAATTAGAAAAGCAAACAAGAAGAAACCTATGCATTTATGGCATGGATAATCATTGAGCGTGATCAATGTACTCTTTTACCGATCAACTTTCGGTCAATAAGTGTTAGTCGGTGTAAGAATCCACGAGAAATTGAAAATCTACCTTAAATTGAATTTCTTTATTTGATTTTCTTCTTTGACAAGCCGACTGACACTATGTCGTGGTCAATAATTCTTCTTAAGTATAATCACCAATGCATATATTTCAAAACATTTATAGCCAAAATTCTATGAAATATTTTAAGCTGCAACAATCTAAGTTTAAGACATTGTGTAGTTTTCTATGGTAGTAAAAACATATCTGCTAAACGTTTTCTTCAACTCATAAAATTAAGAAATGTACTTCCTTTCAGAAATCGGTGTTTCGTCGTTGTTTCCAATCATTTTTTCATATACACTCTTACATCTTTTCCTTATTTTCAATAATAGGATACACAACTGTATTTCTGGACGGTTATTGTAAACTGGAGCCATAACTGATTCTGAATTTACTTTTGTATCACTTTATCTCTGTGAATATGCTTTGAAAATCATTGAAATCAATCTGAATAGAAAACTTATTTTTAATTATAAAACGTTATCTAGGAGCTATCTTCATTGACTAAATTGTTCACAAATCTAATGTATTTCTCGAAACACGGTTCATAATAACACTTTGTTCCATGTATTGTAACATAAGGATTCAGCCATATCTGTGTTAATACAAGTGTTTTGTCCGTGGCCATTTCGAATGCTCTGGTTAGCTCTAGAAATGCATCAAAATCAACTACCCAGAAGTGATTGAGTTTTAAAAATTTAAAATAAAACGAAGTCCTCAATACTTGGCACGGAATCTTGTAACAGCTTTGTTTCCATTTAGATTGCTCAGACAACATTCTTCTGAGCCATGTAAATTTTAAATCATTTACAAAATTAACTATGCTAATAATATTTAACTCCCCACTCTGAAGATAGCTAAACTGTTTATTACTAATATCATTCCAAATGGACATTATTTAGCTAAATTAGTAAAATTGTCATTCCTCGAAGTTTAGATATGTTAAATTTATACTAAGGCAAGAACATTCTGAAGATTGAGATAAAAGATCCAAATCAGATATTAGAGATTTCTTTGAACCATCAAACGTAAGTGACACATCATCAGCATATTGAGAAAGAACGTTATCGTATCGTTATTGTTTCTTATCTGTTACGTGTTTGAGCTCTTACAACACGTAACAAGAAAAAGGTGAAGACAACAAGCTTTGTAAAATTTAACAAATAATATATTTCCATACAGAGCAAGGTAAAAATGAGAAAAAGAACTTACGGGTTACGAATCAAATGTAAACTTTATCGTAGAATTAAAAACAAAATAGAAGTCATATTGTTCAAAAATCCTTTATAAAACTATGTTCGAATCCCGATGAAATCCAAAATAGAAGACGATGACGTCTGTGGTAACCTGTGAAGTGTTACAGTGTCAGCCGTCTCTTTTTGAATCGAAGAACATATTATTCCAGTTCTTTTAAATTTGTATAAATTTTGATAAATGTTCTTATTCAAGACATAATTTAGAGCACTTGCATTTCCAGGGAAAAGAATCACCTTTCTTTAAAATAATTTGAAGAAAATAAAATAATTAACCCAAACTGGGCACAACATAAAACACATGGACGAATCCAGCGTTAAGGCACAAATGATTATTCTTTCTCAAATCTTCAGTAATAATTTTAACTACAACATAAAAATATTCCAGGATGCAGGTCAGGAGTCCATCCTTCTGGGAAGATCGAACGATTGTATTAATAATTACATGTTGTTTGTCACGCACTCCAATTATGGCCTTGAAACCACTTTATGAATCTTACTCTGAGAAAGAATTAAGAAACAACAAAAAAGTTGTTTACCTAAATCCTTACTAGTTCTGAATAAAGGTCAGGAACAAAGTCAGCAGTTGATACAAAGTTTCCTTAATTAGTTGTTTAGTTTGAAAAATAAAACAAAATCAGTCATTACTGAAAAATATCAGATCCAGTAAATAAAGTTACATTACAATTGCATGTAATGGAATAATAAAAAACTAACAAACAAACAATTAAATTAAACCAAATATAAATTAAATCAAATATACACAACATATTAAATAAGCTAAAATATCTGTATACAGTATAAAACTATATGGAATGAGAGGGTCCCCCTAACTATACCCTCTTTCAATACCAAACCAACTGAAGACCTGACCATTCATAACAATACACGATTTTTGATGTTCCTATTGTAAAGTTTTATCGTTTTATTGGTTCCTCAAACCTGAAAAACGTTCATATCTTTATCAATAAATTACTACGTAAGAGACGATTTTCAATGTCTTCAAACGACTAGACCATGTATATTGCTCGTTTTGATGACAAACATTAAACTACATATTAAGTTTCTAGCATTCTCTCCAGTGTATCGTCCTTTTAGAAATGCTGTCTGATCATAACTTATGGTTTTGGCTTGTACAGTTTTAACCCTAAATGCAATACACGCAGAAGCAATTTTGTATGATCCTGTTAAAAGCGAAACGGGTCTCCACTTTGAAATATGCTCCTTGGGTTCATCACCTTTTGGCATGCATATAAGTATTCCTTTCTTCTGTGTGTAAGGTAATTCTTCACGTTTATGACCAGAATTTATAGCCCTCATTAGAAACTGTCCAGTATCCCTCCAAAACAATTTTAAAATTCTATGGTGAATCTATCATATCCTGGACATTCTTTATTAGGCATTTCTATAGAACTTTGCAGCTTGGTCCATTTAGGGAATGTTTCTGTAAATCATTCGGTCATAGAATGTCAGAATAATTAAGCAGCGTTTCGAGATCGTCAGTTTCATCTTCGCGCTTTTTATACAAGTTATGTATAAAATAAAATAAAATAAGTTTTCTTCATCTAGAATTTCATTCTAGCTCTCAGTTAAAGAACCACAGCTTTTAAGAAAAAGTGGCATCATTTTACTTATGAAGTTTCTATTTTATAAGTTAACAGTAGTATTTAGTCACTTTCTCTCCGTTTTTACTCAGTATGGATTAAGACCTAACCCTCACCCCATTAATATTTTTATTTATAATATCATCTTGCATCCTTCGTTTTTCCCCTCTGATTTCGTAGTTAATTCAGATCACTTCTCTCTTCAACACTTGTATTTACAATAGATGCTTTACCTCTAGACATTGTAATTGTTACCTAAAAGACGCATATGAAGTTGTTCTTGATATAGTTTCCAACAGAAGCATTTCAAAGAAAACATGATAATTTGCAACATGCTTCAAATTCAGATGTATATATATTCTAAAACATATTTAATTGTTCAGCACATATATATTGAGATTTAACTTTTAAGATCAAAACTTCTAATTTATTTTTTCACGTATTCAAGGTCTTTTTAAAATGAATTATTTAGTTTTCAAATGGTTTACATTTTTTGGTGTAATGGAAAACAATATTTATTTTTACAAGACAATGATCATTCATTTATCCAAGTTCAACATTTTTAATAATTGTGAACACATTAGATAACATCGAATCGACAGGCTTTAGCATTGTCAAAATTATACAACTCCTTATAGACAGGCTTTGGCACTGTCAGCTCCCGATAAACAGTACGTCTCAATTTGACCTTTGCCCGTAAAAGGAAATAATATCTGATTACGTTGCTTATTAATCAACGACTTGTTTGTCTGTCTTCTCTATCCTCCTATCTATATGTTTTGTCTACCTATTTACTTTGTTTGCATATGTTTACAGTTAATAGCATACAAATGCGAATGTCCACCTAGGTATGTAGGCATGCTTTTCATTTGCTACTGAAGAAAATGACGCGTTACTGAGACCTGTTGATAAAAGTAACTAAGGAATTAAGCTTGGATAGTTTTTATCTTTAAAATGGGAATCTTAACGAGCTAGAGCCTTAATATTGGCAACATCTTGTAATCACTTATTACAGAAACACTTCAATCGAAACTGCTCTCTCTCTCTCTCTCTCTCTCTCTCTCTCTCTCTCTCTCTCATTAGCTACTATATTTATATTGGGAGATAGTGTGCAAGCTCCAGGTAAAGATACCCTTTATTTCCAGATATACAGTATTGGTAAATATTACTGTTTTTACTTCCTCTATCAGCTGATTTTTGCCATTACTTGCAAGTACATAACTATCCAGTTCTTTTGTATTAATTGACGGCTATACCTATTATTCCATGCAATGCACATAAAATAACGAAAGCTTCAAAACCTCTGAGATAAGGATCATACGTTCCTTTCCTTTGACTATAACTGATTTCTGCAGTGATTCAATTTTTATCTAACACGCTCCAGTTATGTCTGCGAAATCTGTAATCATAACAAACTTTTTAAAATCATCATACGATTTTGATCTCTTCTTGTTTGCATATGATATTTTAACATTTATACTCATTGGCTGTATTTTAAAATCATCATACATAACTCCTGGAAATGGTTGCTTAAAAGAATTATTAAAATTTGGAAACATGGTACTGACAAAAGGGTGTGAGAGAAATGAATTAACGTTGAAAATATTCAGTAATTAATGAATATAATAGGCATTATTTACAATGAACTTTCAAAATACGATTAGGTGGAAAGCAGGAGATTTTAAAGTTTATTTATCGTTTTTGTCAATGACTGGCTACAAATCATGTATGTTTGAGAAACAAATCATAATATATGAAGCTTCAAAGAATAGGCCTTAAGATATTCTTATGTAGGTAAATAAAACGAACACCCACCCGCATCAAAGAAGAATCGATCGATTCGTTTTTATCTGGTCCATCCTCTCTTTATTCACACCCATACCCAAAGACCAAAACAACGAGATTTACACTGGCAAGAAATGTAGCCAGCTTCGATAGCCAAGGTTCCAATATGTTCCAGTATGTTAACCCTATATACACCTTGGTGGATCAAGCTGATATTTGTGTGCTTCGGATCTGTGAGTTTCATTGGATGCGGCGGTAAGCCATCGCATCGAAACGAAATTAAGTTGTTCAAATTTGAACACCTTACCTGCATGATCTTTGTGCAAGGTTGACATTGTCGGGGTGGGAGTGTGATTAAAGCGCATCACCCATCCAGAAAAGTTCCATACGCTTATTAATAATAAAAAAATAATTTTACACTATAAAATAAAATATTTCTGAATAAAATATTATCAGAATAAAAATAAATCTGAATGAGAATTATTATTATAATAGAAATAAATGTTTCTTTTTACTATGGTCAGAAAAGAATTATTCTGTTTAGCTGTAACCACAGTCAATAATAAACAGCACTCACTTTCACAATCACTACTTTGTCACTGTTTTCATTTTTGCTTTTACAAAATCTTTCTAAACTGCCTTACAAGCGTATTCACAGAATATTTTGTTTCGTACTTGTGAGATAATTCTGATCTAATTTTTTAATCGTGCGTGCGAAAGAAACGAATTCTTCAACTTTGGTATGTTTGACTGTCACCAAAGGTTGTAATATGGACAGTTGAATCAGCTTAATGAATCGATATCCTGCTGGTAATGTATATCTAACTTCAAATTTTTGTTGTTGTAAGAATTCAAAATCACAAGAAAAAAAAATTCAGGCTTTGGTTGATCAGAATTTTTTATACCGTCATGTTGTAACTTTCGAAGTCCAGAAATAATAGAATTAATACTTTCAAAATTTATTATATAAGAAACATATATTTTAAAAAAAATATTTACAAAACACAACACCCATGTTAATACCTATATTGCTTAGCGACATTGTAGCAGGTCCAGATGGTGATACAAAACACTTACATATCACAACCTTCATGTAAGCCCCTACACTGCAAACGACATTCTAGCAGGTCTAGAGGGTGATACGAAATATATAAGAACTTATATCTAAGGACGGCACAACACCCATGTGAACCTATATATTGCCAAACGACATTCTAGCGAGTAAAGAGGGCGATACGAAATATATACAATCTTAGATCAATTGAAGGCACAACATATAGTAGCATATTTAAAACATTATTTATAAACTTAGCTCTAAAGACGGCACAACATATAGTAGCAAATTTTCAGCATTCTATACAATCTTTGCTCTAACGACGGCACAATGCATATACGGGGAGCCTTCTCTACCTTCACAAATGTGCATTACTTGCCCCATAATCAACCACGTGGTGAGTTGGTGGCAAGGTGTACCTGTTTGTTAAAGTTCGAGCATGGGGAAGAATCTATAAAAGAAACCAATGTGATTATCGCTCTACCAAAGTCAAAGTTGTCAGTGATGGGATTAGAACGCCAGACCTCCAGCATGAGATACCATCACGCTAGCACTGCACAACGGACCATCCTTGCAGATACATGTTGCAGAAATTATTATGAAGTTACCTATGTTGGATTCCTACACATGATTAATATACTGAACAAATAACAATTATTATGAACTGCAGCGTGGATTTATTTCAATTTCCAAACAAGCCATGAAAAATAATCGCAAATATATTTTTGCCGAGTTAAACAACATGTTAGGTCTGTATACAGCTATCTTACCAAGAGATCTAAAATTAACTTAGCTCTATTACATAAACGAAGCGTGTGTCTTACTATTATTCTGAAATTATCAAGAACGAAGTCAAAAGGTGTATATATCCTTCACCCATCTCCACATTAACATATTTCATAGCTGTCTTTGAAATTATTTTGTGCTTACCTGTACCACCAAATTTGCAATTCTGACTTTGTGTTACAGGTCTTATATTACTCAAGGAATTTTCTTTTGGATCTGAATTCATGTGATCGATCACAAGACCCTTTTAGATTAGTCCATGAAGTTACTCATATATAAATTCATGAGAGAGATAATGTTTCCTTTCCCCCAGCAGGAAACATGAGATAACCAGTATTAATAACAGTACTGACTTTTTCCTAGTCAAAAATGTCTGATAATACCATCACGAGATGTTTCATAATTCTTGATGATGGGATGTTTTAAAATTTTTTTTGTTCCATTTATATAAAAATAGCATCTGTCAAAATAGGTATTTTTGAAAATCTAGAGACAGTGTCTTCAGCGTTTTTTTTTTACTTTGCCGGCGTTAAATTTTCAATCATAATATCGTTTTAGCTCACGTATTTGTTTTACCACCACGTTCATTTGACACACAACTGCGTTTCTCCTCTTACCATGACGTCACATATCGAACACGGTTTTGGTCTTAGACTTCCTCTTCGCACACTTTGCATATGAAGCCCATATAATTCCTCTACGCAAGCTTTGTTACAAGGAAATGAAAAACCGATCATTAGACACTTACAGTAATTTTTGGTTTGAATCATTATATATATATATATGTATGTGTGTGTGTGTCTGTGTGTGTGTGTGCATTAACTTCAATTTAAATATATATTTGTCTTAATTATAATAGGGAAGAGTTTGAGAGATTTTCTACAATCGAATCTTCTAAGGCTAGATTCGATCTTGACAGAAGAACCCCTGACTTGTCGAGGTGACCTACGGTTGACCCGACGAAAACACTGATTAAAAGTATTCATGATGCCAAGAAATAATTTGGCAGCGATGGTGCATCTCATGTGTGGTCAGCATTCAGAATCATGCTCGACACCGAAGGTGTTAACGATGCTGCAATGAATGAGGATTATTAATTATCTCGACAATCAAAGCTACTTTTTAGAGTAAACTTTATAGTAGCGGTAAATACCGCGGAAGTAAACGATACTTGGATTATTCGTGACAAGTTTGACCCTTTTATGAATCTGCCGACGGTGAAATGAAGGATATTTTTTACAAATATAATAAAAATACAAATATAATCAAATATCAGAATTATCATCAATACAATCTGTATGTGGTCTTGTGACCAGACATAAGACTGTTTATCTTGATGGACCAGGGTGTTCTGGTAAAACAAAACATATAATCAAATTATTTCGTGGACTTGATATAATTGTATTAACCCCTACGCATAGACTCGCTAGAGAAATGAACCAACGAGGCGTTGGATCTCATATTTATCATAACTTCTTCCGATGGAAGGGAGATACATAGACTCCTGAACGAATTGTGAAAAATATATTCCAAAGATTATTATATGGGATGAAATATGTACAGTGTTGCTCGAGACATTAAAATATATCATGATTGGTTGTTGACAACAAATACTGCTGTGATAATGTCTGGTGATCATGACCAACCGCCAGCTTTTGATGGATTGTCTCCACTTGAATGGCTGAAAACGTTTGTGGATTATTATAAGGAGATTACTGATGATCATAGAACGTTTGATCCAGAATTAAGAGAGATTAAGAAATCAATCAGACTACAACCAAATAATTTGTAGTGTAAAATAATACGTGAGATAATTTCAGAAACTCCTATGAAACATTTTTGTAATTAATTGGGACCGGGTGACTTTATAGTTACGATTAGAAATGTATTTCGTGATAAACTTCAACAAAAAGTATTAATATTACATTAAGAAAACATTTCTAATCTACCCGTACCCTTCATGGCAAAATATAGACGTTGAACTTCCAGGTTGTGGTAGTAAACAAAATCTTGTATGAAATGATATTGTTCTCGTTCCTGTCAGCGTTTTTGAGAGCGCGTTAACAATGGACAAAACTCCATGGACACTAATATATACTGTAACGATTCATTCGTAAGAAGGATTAACTATTTCGCATACTAATATTTGGATTGTTGATGATCGCATCGAATGGTCAAACTTAGTTTATCTCGACGTGTCTCGAGTCAGAAGAATATCTCAGCTGCGGAGGGTTATCATAAACTTCACAGAAAATAATAATCAAACTCAGGAAACCAAAGATGATGTAAAAAGAAAAATAGTTAAAACGGTTTGACAAAAAATATAAGCGCAACTTTGATTTCGACGCTGAATGTATCATGACATTTAAACAACGACACAATGATAATCGTGTGAGCTGTGACAAAGTAAAGTTGTGGCAGTATTCAAATAAAAATCCAAGACAGTTTACCGTGGATAGAATTAATAATAATCCTGGTCACTCACATGAAAATGTGATACTTAGCTGTCTTGATTGTAATCGACCTCAAGGCGCTATTTCACAAAAGTGAACGCGGTGGTAATTGTTTGTCTTCAGGAGTTATTTGTAATTGTTTACGTACAAATCCATGCGTAAAAGCAGTTTAATCTAATCTGTAGATTGCAGGTCTACCCGTAGATCTTGCCACGCTGGAAATTTTATGTGTCATCTCACTCCAAATATGTCCAATTGCTCTTTTATACCCCCTTCAAGTTCACCATTTTCATATAAATACCTCACAGTCACGGTACTGGTTGTTTTGAGAAGGAGTCATGTCGTTGTATTGGTATATGATTTTTTTGTGATCGCATTAATGGGTTTCATATAAATTGCACGAGTAATTTCATTACTTAACTCAGCTATCGCACTTGTTAATCTTGCAGCCTACTCATGAGATCTCATATCTTTATTAATTTTTTTCAGGGATATTTTCTGCGCATACTAATATCCCAATAACCGCTAAGAAAGTGTTCGATTAAATCGTTCAGCAATTGCCTAATCGCGATGAATTGCGGTATGTACTCGTCTGATTTTGACGTTATGTTTTTTTTTTTTATCAGAGATGATACTGCTGCTATTAATTCCTTGCCAGGATCAACCTGTAGCAACTGTGGCCATCGCAACGGTGGATAAATTCGTTTAAAAGTAGATGCAACTTCAATTGCTGTTTTAGTTGATAGTGGTTCTGCTTGATTTTATCAACTTGCAACGTCAACGACAGTTAACGCGTATTTGTATGTGCGTGATTGACGTCTACTTGTCTTAATAGTATCGTGTAGTAAAAATAGAATATATGTTTGATGAGTTTCGTTGCGAGCGCTGATATCCGAATGTGCGTACTGAATTTATTTAGGGGGTGGTAAATAAATTTGCCATATTGCCTGTCGTGCTAACATTATTGCAGCAACATAACGTGTAACATTTTCTGTATCAGCAAGTTTACTAATCGCTGCTCTACCCCTCCATACTTTTGGATACTAATAAATCGAGTCAATAATAATAATAATAACAATAATAATAATAATAATAATAATAATAATAATAATAATAATAATAATCGGTTGATTAATTACCGGCCCCTAATATTAGTTTACCTTTCATTGCAAATTTTGCCAGGAAGCTAGCTAGTTTTTCTCTGAGAGATTTATGTTTAATGGAATTTAACGAGTGAATCAACTACACATCTGCAATATGTCGTTGTTGCAAATCCTTATTTTTATACGCAACATCATCAACGTGACATGCTTGATCAATGGCAATTAATTGGATACTCTCCAGGTTATCGTTGATCTCGCTTGTCAAGTCGGATATCAAGTCGGGTTCCATGACCACAATAATTATATCCAGGAAGATGTTTTTCTCCTGGATACTTAGCCCATGGAGCTCCTGGTAATTATCCTAATGAGGTAGCGATATCTCCACCTGTTTTCCTTGATTTGTCAAGGGAGATAAATTTGTAATTTTTGCCACATTTTACACACTTACCTGTAAGCGCACACTTTTATGTTTTGTTATTATTGTTGTTAATCCACTTGTAGGGGAGGATGCTCTGTACCGAACATAATATAAATTCATAACATTTATTATATTTGTACAACATGGATGTCATTGATTTCTCAGCGACACGTAAATTATCATCCAGCGCTAATTCTGTCAGAGCAATTATCATTGGTCCATCTAGGTCTGGTGAGACGCAACTGATTTTTAATCTGATAACGAGACTGCTCAAGTGGGATAAATTATTTTTAGTGACATTATCCGTAGATGATCAGCAATGCTACGATATGCTTACAGATTTTAATGAAAATGCAAAATTGTTGGACCAGGATGGTAATTATATTATTGATTTTATCACCGATAATGATGAAACCCAATCTGTCGATGACCTCGATGGATTGATTAATAACCTCGTAGTATACGATGATGTGATGCTGGACAAAGAATCAAATCCAGCTCGGATATTTTCTCGAGGCAGACACAAAAGTACCGATGTTAAATATGTTACATAGCGCAATACTTGTACAAATACCTAAATTGATTAGAGATAACTGCAATATTTTAGTTGTGTTTAAGGGAGTCGATACACATACTCTGCGAAATATTCATCAGAATTGATGTTCAGGGGATATGGATATGACTAATTTCAGAAACTTCTTTTCACGTGCGCAAGCTACCCCACAAGGATTTATCACGATACATTTACATGATCCTCGTTCGCGATATCGTGTAGGTCTTGATAACATTTTTGGTTAAGAAACGACAGCAGGGAGGGTGACGACCAACAATGAGTGTCCTGGTGGGTAAAAGAACACGCATACAAATTTGAAAACACGAGCGACAAAAATAAAGTAGCAAAATGGGTCAACCCAATTAGAGAAAATCTCGGTCGGTTCGAGGCTTCGGTTTGACATTATTGACATTGTATTTTCTTTTTGTTTTCGTTGGAAGCTTTATTTTCAAAATAGACTTGCTCCACAGCTGGTCTGCTGCTCGTAAACATTTGTTTAAGATTGAGTGCTCTATTTTAGTCATAGAATTTCAAAGTATAGGGCATGAACTTTTCGGAAAATATCTGCCTGCCGCCTTTCAAGAAGTAGCATTCAGTGGATGCATTTGATAATGAAACTATACTAAGCTCTTTATTTTTAATTCCATTGGATAGTTTCATTAAAAATTAACTGTAGCCGAAACTAACAGGCAATAAATGACACAGCAAAGAATCTCTTCTTCGCAGCATGTGCCTGAAGACGCAAGGTACGTGATAACAATAATAATAATAATAATAATTTAAAATAATAATAATAATAATAATAATAATAATAATAATAATAATAATGAAGAGAAAAAGAAGAAGACAAATATTAATGAGAAGAATGCTGCTCATATTGCTGTTGGGTAGATCGATCTGTTTGTTTGTTATCAAATTGACTGTGACACTTTTCCAAATGAATCTATGTTCGTAAAATATTGTACGCCAAGTTCGTCTTTTTACTTCTTTATGTGCATTCTTCCAGCTCGAATCAGTGTGTATCTTTATCATCAATTTAATTACTATCCAATAATATTTATACATGATTTCATGAGATCTTGCAGTTATATATATATATATATATATATATATATATATATATATATATATATATATATATATATATATATATATATATATATATATATATATATATATATATATATATATATATATATATATGTGTGTGTGTGTGTGTGTGTGTGAGTGTGTCAAACATATTCAGTTAATCTCCTGGAATCGAAAACGAATGTCTTTGGTTTGACTCAGCCGATATTCGAACCAGCAGCCTCATGCACTAGAGGTGGATGATCTGACCACTTTGACCACTGGAGCGGTTTAAAGGAATTGTTATAATAAAATCCAACACACACCGTTACGAATAACCAAAACCACGGCGAACAGTTGCATGTGCATCATGAATTACTCTTCATCAAAGGTGGATATATCATAGGATTGTATCCATCTGAGTTACAAATTCACAGGTGACAGCAATATAAATGTTGTCATTTTCAATATACAGAGTAAATGGAAGAGTTAAACAAAGGAATTATCTATGCTAGACTCCACAGACTTGCCCATACGGAAACTTTGTCATTCCTTAACAGAAGTCGGTTAGGCCCCAATTTGTAAATGCTTAATAATGGGTATCTTATCTTTCGTCCCTTTCTTATGACTTTCAACTCGTGCGCTCAATAATTTCAGCCCTCAATTTCGTGGATGCTCCTTATGTTGACGGACTCTTTTCTGTGCTGTTAAAATATATTTGCAATATTAATTGTATTAAAACGTGACCTATCTACCCTTCAGGTCAGATACGATGCTTCTCGCAATTGTTGTATGATGTCATATGAACTCCTACATGTCAGCAGTGCCAACTGGACAATCGTTTGTTTTTCCATGATTGATATGATTATGTTGAGTACCGAATAAGAAACTAAGCAGCTTCGTGCATTTATATGAGCTCCCCCAGACACAACGCAGCGGTAACTTTTATTTACTCAGATGCAAAACTCGTCCCTGTTATAACTTAAATTGCAAAATGTCCTGTAAAATAAATTTGACTGTTTTCGAATCGTTAGTGCATAAACGTTGTTTTTAAATATTGGTAATCGCTCTGGTGCTTTGGTGACTTTGAACATTTTCTTGTGACATTCTTTGGACCAAAATGTAATCGAGATTTAATTTTATTTTTTATTTTATTTATTTTTTGGGGTTATTTTGGGGGGTTTGTTGCTTTGTGTGTGTGTGTGTGTGTGTGGGGGGGGTAGTCCTGTGCACAAAATCATGTATCTGTTTGCTTAAACATGGTACAGAACAAATGCCCGAAAAAGGGATTTGAAATTCAGCGATGTTTTATTGGAGAGAGTTTTTTAATAAAGAAAAAGACTTTTAATGCCTTATGTCTCTGGCTATATAATCGGGATGATGTTTTATAGATTCAATTAATAACGTACTTTGTTTTCCCTCTGGAAATAAGAATAATATAATTTCAAGATGCATAACTGAAGAAACAAACCAATCTTTGTATGGTAAAATACTTTTAATCAAAGAATTTTTTCCTGCTTGTAAAGTATGATTTTAAGAAACAAACATTTTAGAGAGTGAAATTCATCTTTTAGAAACGGAGAATGAGGCGGCGTGATGATTGATGAGTTGGCGCCACAAAAATGTGCCTGATAATTTCAAATCGAGAGAACACTTAGGACTAGTTGAATTTAAAATTTAACGTAAAGGTATATAAAACAACTATTAAAGATTATTATTATTCTTGAGTTATTATTATAGCAGCACTAGTAGTAGTAGTAGCAGCAGTAGTAGCAGCAATAGTAGCAGTAGTAACACTAGCAGTAGTAGTAGTATTATCAGTGGTAGCAGTTATAGTAGTATTTGTAGAATGAGTAGCAGTAGTAGTAGTATCAACAGTGGTAGTAGTATTAGTATTTGTAGTGGGAGTAGCAGTAATAGTAGTAGCAGTGGTTTCAGCAGTAGTAGCAACAGTAACAGTTGTAGTATTAGCAGTGCAGCAGTAGTAGTGTTAGTAGTAGTGTTATCAGTAATATTAGTAGTGGTAGCAGGATTTGCAGTAGTAGTATAGCTGTGGTAGCGGTGGCGGTAGCAACAGTAGCATTAGCAGTTGTAGCAATAGTAGTATTAACAATGGTAGCAGTATTTGTAGCAGTATTAGTAGTGGTAGTATCAGCGGTAGTAGCAGAAACAGTAGTAGCAGCAGTAACAGTAGTAGTTGCAGTAACATTAGTTGCAATAGTAGTAGCAGCATCAGCAGCGGTAACAGTAGTAGTTGCAGTAGCATTAGTTGCAGTAGTAGTAGCAGCAGCGTCAGTAGTCGTAGTAGTTGCAGTAACATTAGTTGCAGTAATAGTAGCAGCAGCAGTGTCAGTAGTAGTTGCAGTAGAGTTAGTTGCATTAGTAGTAGAACTAGCAGCAGTAGTAACAGCTGCAGTATTAGTAGCAGCAGCAACAGTAACTGCAGTAGTTGCAGTAGCAGTAGTAGCAAAAGTATTAATAGTAACAGTAATAGTATCATTCGTAGGAGTATTTAGAGTAGCAATAGCAGTTGTAATAGCAGGAAAATTAGTTGTGATAGTCGTTTTTGTTGTTGGTGTTCTTGACAATGACTAATATAGTGACCACTTAAATAACGATCATGACAGCGGTAACGTCTGGCTCCTTTTTTTGTATATTTTCAAGAGTTTCGCAAAATTCTGTAACTAATTGATTAAACAAGGAAGCAACTAAGAGGGAGAACAAACGCACATAGATGCATTCATGTAAAACATTCATAAAGACAGGCAGACTTAATTTACAGACTCGCATGCATCCAGACAGAGTAACATACAGGCTGACATACTATAAACAGCCCGACATTAATGTTTCAATTTGTGCACTCTATAGCTTTGTTTAAATCAAACATAGCAAGTCAACATTTATCACGATGATCAGATATGTCAAATGCTGTCTTCCAGATCTAGGAACCTTCCGACTGCATAATGGTTGGATAAATTGTCCTGACATTTTTTTCGTTTTTCTATGGACTAAATATGTATATCAAATTGCTTCATGTATTGATATTGTTCAGTGGTATATGAATACGTAACTCTCTTACTCTTGAGGTTGAGGGGTGTACATGGTGGGAATCAATGAGGACTTAAATATATATATATATATATATATATATATATATATATATATATATATATATATATATATATATATATATATATATATATATATATATATATAATTTATTTAAGTATTTATGTCAATAATAATAATAATAATAATTATCATTATTATTATTATTATTATTATTATTATTATTATTATTATTAACATCGACATCATCTAAACAAACAATGTTCTTGTGTGGATTTATGAATCCATTTATCGACATACGTACATGTGAACAAAATGAATTGTATGGTCATCTAATTATTTATCTAAATTATTATCAACTGTATCGAAACAAGCCGTATTAATAGTTAAGGACTTACCTTCCTTGTTTCCCCACTTATAGGCAGATTTGCTAAATACACATAAATAGTAGAAAGGTCCTGAACACCTCACGCGTGGACAAAGGCTTTGACAAAGTCGAATTTATGTGATAAGGGAAAATGTAGATCAAGAAAACACACACATACATGCAGAGGCGTTTAAAGGTAAGTTACATACATACATACATACATACATACATACATACATATACACACATGCATCTTATTTTCTTCGTATTTGTCATATGCATCAAGTTGTATATTCTTGTTGTCTAAATAATCTGCAATAACATATTCGTTTACTGGTAAAATTGGCATTTTGTTGCATCGTGTTTTACATAACATGTGTCTTGTCAATTGGGATCAAGAAAGATTCTACTGGGATAAAAAAAGATTCTACTTTACTAAGTAATAATCATAGATCTGCTTTTTGGCAATGAGCCATGCAAAGATTTGATTCCACGTATCTCAGTATAATAACGCCATTAAATAATAACCAAGGCTGTCAAATCGGACTGAAAATTACCGAAGCTAATACCAGTGTCTGGTTTAAACATCACACTTTTCATCCACCGACGACCCTCTACTAACAGTTAGGGAATGTTTCGTACAAGAAATGGGAACTCAATTGTTATAAGTTGATTCATATGGCTTTACTGCTTGTGCTATCTTGACATAATTTGCGGTGTTATTGTTTACATTTTGAAGTGAAATAGATAAAGGGTCCCATTGTTGAGTGACATTTGCGTGCAAGAAGACTATCCAGTGACCGAATATTTTATCTCGGTCAACTTCCTGGTCATACTTGCGAGAATGTTCGACGCCATGTTAGGTTTCTGTCTGTAAAGAATTTCAATATATCTTCCTCATGCATTGTTTACATCATTTGCAAGATCTGCATGCATCCATGCATACATTTATACATGCACAGATGTACAATGGGCAGATTGTTTCAGGTGACACACGTATACCCATCTTCACCCCAACAACATAGAGAGCTGGTGCGTACAAACTATTAAGGAACATTTAAAAAGCTTTACTGCTATCGACAAAATATTTTTTGTCAACTAAAGAAAAGTATTCTTTACAATATATACATGGTGCGAAAGGGCAATAACGATTGGTGGCCATTAATTAGGAGGGGGACTCGCGTGGTATGATCTGTATGGTAAAGATTTGTAATAAAACATTTTTTTTTAAAAAACGAAGGGCAGAGGAACATTCGCTTGCTCTAAATGTGGGATCGGTACAAAAAGCAAAATGTGCAATCAGTGCGCAGATTGAGCATTGAAGCCACAGCGAAAGACAGTGGTCACATTTTAGCATGACTGTAAGCGTATTGCAAGGCTAAAAGATTTTAATTAGATGAACTGCCCATTTAGGTTGTTATACGCATATTAATTTTTCTAATTAGAGATGCATACTCCTAAAATGAGAGACATTAGTGCAAGAGATGATTTACATTTAGACAAACATTGCATGGATAACTATAATGCAAATGGACAGTGTAGCAAACTTAAAATTGTGTATTTCAAATTGGAGACACATATCACTCCAAAATGTATCATACAAAATTCCGATGTTTTATCGTCATACACCAGAAAGCACAATAGTCGTGCATCTTTTGCTTGAGTTTGAAAATGTATTTGAATCAAATGTATAACCTTTCTTAAAAATATGCACTATTCATTTTTTTTTAATTGAAAAACCAATAATAAAACAGTACAGCTTATATTTTTGTCGCAACATCACGTTGTGTGGTATGTTTAATATTCAAGACTCAAAAATTGGTATTGAACGAGGAACGAGACAAGAAGATTAACTTTCTTCATAGCAACTTTGTGCAAAAGACACAAATCTGCTTAGCTTTAATTTTAGATTTCGGCTTAGACATATTGCCACAAACCTTTATTTGATGAAGATTAATTTAAGTGATAATGATTAATGCACTTTCTGGAAGAAGGTAACAGAACACGTTAAGCACTTATTCTATGACTATTCAATTACTGGACAATTTTGGTAATTATTTTTGGAATGGATCTAAAGGTACGACCCTGATTTAAAGTTAGACGACAATATGTCATTATCGGAAATAAAAACATTGATGATATTATCAACTTTATAATTTTTTCTTGCAAAAAAATAGATATACAGATCAGATAGTGCATCAAACATTCCAAATCTCACCTATTATGAAAATCGTGTTTTATCATGGAATAGTTTGGAAAAATATGTTGCCAAAGTGAATAACAGAAGTGATGAGTTTAAGAACAAGTGAACCGTTTTGTCCGCGTTTGGTTTGATTTCTTAGGTTTTTGTTCCTTTCACTTCAAACAGACAAATAGGCAATGCAAATCAACTTCAGGCTTGCAAATGATTAGTTCTTTTTCTACAAACGTTGTGAGTGTACGTGTCTAATTGTGAATGTGAGTATGTTTTGTGTGGTATCTAAATAACGGAACATTAATAAACTTTAGGAAGGAAAATAAGTATAAGGTAATACCCCGTACATATGATCAGGTAGTGATGTTGGGGAACATGTAAAAGATTCTGATGAATTATGATCAATAAAAATGAACGACAAAAACCTTCTTCGTTGATTTTGTTCAGCATTCAGAAAGCATAGCCAATGTGATAAGAAAAAGTCAACTTATTAAGGGAATATACATGAGCCATGAACGTATGTTCTTTCACAGGATGCAGATGAGTCTATACTTGCCTTTGATGGTTTATAGAATTATCTGGCGTCTTCTTTGCATCTTTGTAATTACTATTCTTAAATTTTCTGGTTTTAGAATACATATCGAAAGTAAAAAAGGTAATTTCAATTGAACAAAATGTAGCAGCAAGAAATATTTTACAAGACGTATAAACTTAATTGGAGTTATACCAACTTTGCTGTCTTAAGTACAAAGTTTTAAATCAATTTAGAAACAAAATCTAAACTCTTAAATATTTGTAACATATAAGGGAAATTAACAACCTGCTAATTAAATGGAACAAAAGGTGTTTCACTCAGTTTGGAAAAATTACAGTGATAAAAGTTTTATCTGAAAACTAAACTTCATCCTTTGTTACTGTCACTAATACATACATTAAACAGATGATTGTTAAAATATGGTTTATTCCTGATATAACTTTATATGGAAAACGTATGTATTACAAAACAAGCTTTCAGAAAGGCATCATATTTTTCAACGATTTTGTTAATCAGGCTGTCTAATGGATAAATTTTGATAGTTATGAAACCTGATTTTCGATAATCATTAATTTTAGATCTATATAAGAATACTTAAAGTTCTAAAGTGAAACGAAAATAATGACCCTTATGACCCTAATCTACAAGAATCTTTTATAAATACTGTTTTGGTTACCATCATAAAAAATAAAACATAATGCAGAGTTGTTTTGACAAGACGAAAGACGAAACAATATTGTCAAAGGTGAAGCAGACGTTGCCGAATGAATTGACCTCTGACCATCCGAATCATGTAAAACTAAACCTGATTTGCTTCCTTATGATAACAAACGCAACACGTACCATATCAGCAGTTTTGTGTTGTTAAATAGCTAGTAGCTTTTACTACTATAATATATTCCTAATGAAAACTATCCCTGTGCAGATGAACCAGTCATTATGGCTGTAGTACTCTGTGTTGATTAGTAACAGGGCACTAATACTTTGGACCGGTGAACCAGTCAATTAGATACTGTTAATCTGTGTAACTGAAGTATTCAGTCGGGTAGTAGTACTCAATGTAGTTAACATAGTCAGTCGGGTGAAAGAACTCTATTTAGTTCGAGTTAAAATAGTCAGTCGGGTACTAGAACTCTATTTAGCTCATGTTAAAATATTCGGTAGGGTACTAGTCCTTTATTTAGTTTAAGTTGTCGATGTAAAATAAAATTTAAATGATATACTTATAATTACGTCAACCAATGTTTAACATAAAATTTAGAATATTTAATTTAGACAAAATGTGTCAATGATTTGAATGAAACACAACTCTCAAGTAGTAAAACACTGTAGTAGTAGGTACTACTGAAAATCAACGGAAAACGTGAACACTTTCATAAAGAATTCTTAGTCTTCTACATCATAATCGATGTCGTCGTAATTTGTAGCTTATATCGTCATTAATAGTATTTGAACATACATACATACATACATACATACATACATACATACATACATACATATTACTCATCCAGTTTAAAGAATGGGATAGAGTGTTACTACATTTAATATTACACATTTTACAAGCTCCGGTGGCCTAGTGGTTAGAGCGTCCGCCTCCGATGCGGGAGGTCGTGGGTTCGATCCAAGTCCGAATCATACTAAAGACTTATAAACATGGTCCTAACAGCTGCCTTGCTACGACTTCAGCATTAAGGGTTATTGTCAGGATAATGTGACTAGGTGGGACATCATGCTATATGCCACATTGCAGACAACGTAGCAATATGACTGAACACTTGTTAAAGCTACGTTAAAAATCGAAATCACACACACACACACACACACACACACACAAGCTATACAAATCCTGTTTCAAGAGCTGAACACTTTGATAAAAATATATGCCAATGTAAATAGTTTCTTTCTTTAAGTTATGAGATATCACGACCTAACTGATTTCGAGTAGAAAAATACACTAACATTTGAACTGGCCGAATTCCTTTCCTATTGTTTGTGTTTTACTTATTTTCTTTCATTTATTTGTTTCTTTATATCTGTATTCATTTGTTTATACGCCCTGTTGACTCAACAACTGACATTCAACATTTGAAAATATCAAACAATATTAGAAGCTGATATCTTATTCTTATTCTCAATTTATTGCTACGTGTTTAGGCTCTAATAACAGTAAAACAATTTAGTAGCTTTCATATATATATATATATATATATATATATATATATATATATATATATATATATATATATATATATATATATATATATATATAACTGTAACAACGCGACTCTTGAAGATATTAGAACGATGAAAAAAATACGTACAGAGTTGTAACAAAGTCAATTTTTACACTTTAGTATAAAAAAACGAATGGGAAGAAGAATCCATATAATTAGAAATTCTGTCGAATGATAGAGGGAAAGATCGTAAGAATGATCCTCACTGGGGTTCACTTTTATGAAAGATTTCCACGTAACTTCGTTTTTTAAAATATTTCATGGAGAGAAATTTCAACGTCAGTTTTAAACTTTAAAATGGGAATCTTAACGAGCCACAGTCTTAATATTGGTAACATGTTATAAGCACTTATTACAGAAACACTTCAATCAAAATTGCTCTCTCTCTCTCTCTCTCTCTCTCTCTCTCTCTCTCTCTCATTAGCTACTATATTTTGAGATAGTGTGCAATCTCCAGGTAAAGATACCCTTTATTTCAAGATATACAGTATGGGTAAATATTACTGTTTTTACTTCCTCTATCAGCTGATTTTTGCCATTACTTGCAAGTACATAACTATCCAGTTCTTTTGTATTAATTGACGGCTATACCTATTATTTCCGTGCAATGCACATAAAATAACGAAAGCTTCAAGACCAGTGACAATAGGATCTTACGTTCCTTTCTTTTGACAATAGATGATTTCTACACGCTCCAGTTATGTTTGGAAAGAC